>JARHVA010001796.1:2850000-3077500 GCA_037957365.1 Torreya grandis
TGGACTAAAGAGCATATCTCTTTTGAAAAAGAGGATTTACCACCACAACACATCATTGAATAAAATTTACCTTTATATATTTAGTTATGAATTAATGATGTGGGAGTCAAAATATTACTAGTGGATAATGGTATAGGACTTAACATTTGAAACATATCCTTTCTTAAATGCCTTAACATACAACCTCAATATCTAGACCATTCTGACATGAACATTAGAGGTTTCAATAACATTCTATGAAAAGTAATGGGTCAAATAACACTCAATCTTACCCTAGGGCCTAATACACTACCATCAACCTACCAAGTCATGTCAAATGACCTTTATTATAATCTATTAATTTATCGACCTTGGATTCATGATATGCATGCAATCCCTTCCACCCTCCACACTTGTCTAAAATTTAGTCACAAAGGTTACATATACACATTCCCAATAGATAGTGAGCATTTTAAATATTACCAAGCAATTGAATCTCTATATAATTATATTCCACACTTTAATCTAGGTAGCATACCTATGAAACTTGTTACTCATAATACAACCTTAAAACACACATAAAATCAGAAAAATCTAAACCCTATTATAACACTAGCACCAAATTACAAATTCACATCACCTTTTACACTTAAATATCTTAATAAGATGGGATATCATGGCAAAGGACTTGGGAAACATGAATAAGGAATAGTCAATCCTATTAAGGCATCCACACAACATCACTTGTAAGGGTTAGGATACTAGTTTCACCTTAATCAAGATAAATCCTCTCCCACCCTTTCAAAACACATAAAATTTTGTCCACCAATTATACATGATGATAAAGCATTTAATAACACTTCCACATTATCATTGATCTAACTTGATCTTATCGACAAAATGGCTTCACTCGACATGTTTACATTAGATACATTCTCTAATGATGAATCCCTCTTGCAATTCCTTGGTGCATATGAAGACCTCCCTTCTTGTTATCATAAAAATTGATTTCCAAACCACACAAATGTCTAACCATATTTTGGAGAAAGTATATATTCTTCCCTTGATATATCAGTTGACTCAGATAATACTATCCCTATAACTCCATATACACTTGATCGTTCCCCATTACTTAATGAAGAAATAGTAAATTTCAATTTTAGAACTGACAAGGATCCCCATATTGTCTTATTAGCTACTACCCTAAAAAAGAAGAGGATGCAGATATTTATCAAGCATTAACAAAATTTCCAAAACTCTTTGCTTGGTCATAATTAGATATGCTAGGAATTGATACATCTATAGTAGTCCATGGGATTCCTTCATACCCTGACACTAAACCAATCATTTTTTTTAAATGCATCCTAAGGTGGCTCTCTTAGTCAAAGATGAAATCCAATGCCTCTTAGATGTTGGTTTCATCTGTCTAGTAGCACATCCTGAATGGATTTCCAATATAGTTTCCATATTCAAACCTAATGGACAAATTCAATGTTGTTTTGATTCATGATATTTAAATAAATCATGCCTAAAGATGATTTTCATTTACCAAATATTGACATGATATTAGATTCCACCACTAGATATGAAATGCTATCATTTATAGATGGTTTTACAGATTACAATCAAATCAAAATTATTGAAGAAGATCAAGATAAAACATCTTTTAAACACCATGGGGTGCATTTTGTTACATTGTCGTACCTTTCAGATAAAAAAATCTAGAGTCACATATCAACATACTATGACACACTTTTTTCATGACTTAATTCACCACACTATTGAGGATTGCATTGATGATATACTAGCTAAATATAAATAATGATAACATCATGTTATTGATTTATAAAATATTTTTACATGACTCAGATAATACAATATTTGATTAAACCTAAAAAAATGCGTATTTAGAGTCATGTCAGGGAAATTCCTAGGCTTCATCATATCTCAGTAGGGAATAGAAGTTGATCTTAAGAAAGTCAAAGTAATTATTGATATGCCACCTCCTACCAAATTAAAACAACTCTGATCCCTCAAAGGCAAGATTCAAGCAATCCACCATTTCATATCCTATATTACTAATAAAACTTAGTCCTTCACTCACTTACTATAGAAAAATACAAAAAAAAATTGGGATCAAGCTTGTCAAAATAGCTTCAACACAATCAAGCAATATCTCCTTAATCTACCCATTTTAGTACCACCTATCCTAGAAAAGCCTTTCTTACTTTATATCTCAGCAAAATTTCATGCCTTAGGGGCACTCTTAGCACAACATGATGCTCAAAATATCAAATGAGTAGTTTATTACATCAACTAAACATTGGTTGATTTTGAAAAAAACTATTCCCCAATAGAAAAATTATGTCTAGCATTAGTTTTTGCCACACAGAAACTTTGACATTACATGGTAAATAATGAGACTCGTGTTATCATAAAAGCAAACCCCTTAAATTCCTATTAGCCAAACCACATCTTTTTGGCTATATCACCAAATGGGTTATGTTACTAACAAAATTTGACTTAAAAATAGTCCTTCAAAAATTGATAAAGGGCCAAATCATCATATACCATCTGACGGTAGCACAACTATCAGATATTAACCCTTTAAGTGGCACGTTCAAAGATGATTTCACTACCTACTCTACTCATTCAAATAACTAGACAATATTCTTTGATGGCTCTTAATGTGAATTTGACACAGGGGCAGGTATTGTATTTATCAATCCTTTTAGCCATACAATTCCCATAGCATACTGATTAAGTTTCTCATGCACCAACAACATAGTAGAATATGAAACACTTATCTTAGGACCATTCACTACATAATCCCTCCAAATAAAATCTCTTTAGATCTTTGGTGATTCCCAACTCATGGTTAACCAAGTCAATAATGTTTATCAAATAAAAGAAGAACACCTTATCACATACCAAAACATGGTACAATGTCTATCATCCTAAATTTATTATTTTTCCATTGAAGGCATTCCTCAAAAAGACAAAAGACATACAGATAAGATGGCCAACACTGTGTCACTCATCCTCATTAGTATCAATGATGATCAAGTAATTTTTATAATTAAATTATTATAATAACCATCAATATCCAATGTAGATTTGATCACTCTTTCCGTTTTAACTACTACATGAATCTTTACAAGCCCAGAATGCTTTAATAACATTTATAATTTTCTTAACAAATATATTACACCAGACACTTTCTCTCAAAATGACAAACATAAATTAGGAAAACAAGCACTTTATTATGTAATCATTAGTGGAGACCTTTCAAAATGATCTTTCAATGAAAACTTACTATAACTCTTAACCTTGATAGAAACTAAAATTGTTCTCCCTCAAATACACAATAGTGAGTGTGGTGGTCATTTTAGAAAAAAATCCATGTCATACAAAATCATCTAGCAAGGGTACTACTAGCTTACCATGGAAGATGAATGTTTACAATATGCAAAGGTATGTGATAAATGTCAATGACATAGTAACCTACAACATGTACTGTCTCAAAAATTACAACCTTTTATCTCTCAATGGTTGTTCATGTTATGGGGACTTGACCTCATTATAAAAGTCAACCCTAAGTCTATCGATGGACATAAGTTCATAATCACAACTATAAAATACTTTACCAAATGGGTGGAAGCCATTCCACTTCAATCTATCATAGGTGAAGACATTTGTAGTTTTATCATGACTCATATTATTTCATGCTTTGGCCTACCTATAGCCATTATTTTTTATAATGAAACATCATTGAAGAAGAAAACTATCAAAAAAAATTTGTACCAAATACAAAATTAAACACACGTTCTCCACTCCATATTACCCACAAGGAAACAATCAAGTAAAAGCCACTAATAAAACAATTAACAACATTTTGAGCAAAACAATAACCAAATTTGGTGATAATTGGTAAAATCAACTAGTTTTCACACTATGGGCCTACTATACTAGCATTCATACACCTATGGGGGCTATCTTTTATTTACTTATTTATGGCACAGAAGCGGTTTTTCCATTGGAATTAGAAATTCCATCTCTTCATGTTTCCCTTAAAGGTATTATCACTAATTATTAGTATCATAAAAAGCATTTACACCAGCTCAAATAGCTACATCATATGCACATTCAAGATGTAGAACACCTTAAAATATACCAACAATGTATCCAATGATCCTACAATAAATGAGTTCACATCAGATAATTTGAAGTTAATGATCTTGTTCTTAAAGAGAACCCTCACAATGTTGATACCAAAGAAGAAACCAAAGGAAAATTCAAACCAAATTTGCTAGGTCCTTACATCATTACTAAAAATCTTATCCCTAAAGTGTATCATCTAGCCTCACTTGAAGGAAAAAAACTAAAAAATCTAATGAATATTATGCATCTACACATATTTCATGTATAGTATGAACATTATGCATTACATAATTTATTTCCAACATTGATTGTACATATTATCTCATATTTGATTGTACATAATTCAAATATTTTCAAAAATTCAAAAACATTCAATAAATTTCAAAACCACCAAAAACATTTTTGATTGTATGTATTTTTGGGTGAATATTTTGTCAATCAACGTATTGATAAAATAAATAGGTCTGAGCAACCATAGTAGGAAGATTGGTCAGCCAGTTGTGTAGGTTTACCACATCAAAAGGAGACTAATCTCTCCTCTCATCAAGGGGAGGTTCCCTATAGATACATAGGAGCTATATACAATATAAATAAGCAAAAAGTAAGACATAGGGGTGGGATAAACCATCCATCTCTCTTATTTCAGAGATGATGCTCACAGACAAAGGAGAAATCCTGGTGTAAACACTGAAGGCACTTCTCTTCTTTTAGAAGTGTTCTTGTAGGAAACAACAGGATTTTCTTTCAGGTAGTAAGATAAGAAACCAGTTAACTAGAGGGTGTAGTAAGAATAGGATGAAGCAGAACGCAAAGTTTCCACCTCAACTACCCAAAGAGTATATCACAAATGATAATGGGGGCACAAAGTCACCCCAAAATCCTTAACACAAAAAGGAAAGAAAAACATAGACTAAAAGCAATTGTGAAAGCACAAAGTCTTCCCACAGTTGGTTTCAGGACACTTCCCTATTACCTTCACTAATTCTACTTACCAAATTAAATGAATAAGGACACCTTCAGAAGATAGACGTAAGAATGATCTTCTAAAATGACACAAGTCAAAATAGCACAAAGTTTGTGAAAAACCTACTTTATCATTTAGATAAAAATGAAAATGAAATTACAACCTGAGCTCAAAGTCTCAGTCTTCTTCTTTCAAAATGGGCAGAGTTTCGCTCTTGTAAAATGAAAAATCTCCCTTCCAAATGAGAAAAAATACAAACTTATATCAACTACCCAAGGATTGGCACCTTTTTCCATGGGATGGTCCATGCTACAGTCAGCATCTTCAATGCATCTAGAGAGACCATGCTAAGAACAATGCGTTGTCATAACTATGGCATGTCCCTTCATCTAATATGCCTCCTCCTTAATATGGACTGTCTGGTCCTTTGCATATTTGTCTTTAATTCATGGAAGAAAGCAAGCTACATCCTTGGTTTGGTGTGCTCAGAAGTCTACTCGACCCACTGTTCCACCTACTAGAAATAACTCTTTCAAAGACATTTCTGGTCCTTTGCATCGATCTTCTCTCTTTGAGTCTTCGAGCTCTCTTTTCAGTCGATCGCTTGATTCAAGTTGAACCTTGAACCTATTGAACCACTGAAAGTTCATCAGTTCATTGGTTCATTCTGTCTCTTTTGTTCTATCACTTTTTGGTTCAATCACTTCTTTGGCCCTTGGTTGAACCATCCATTGAACCACTTGTGTGTCACTTTTTCTTTGACTGAGACCACATTTAAACTTTTGAACCATGTTGAACCATTGAACTTTGAACTCTTTTGATTCAAAGTTCAATTAGTTCATTGGTTTATTCTGTGTCTCACTCAAACACTACTTCCTTTATCTTTCTAAGTTTTGGTTGAACCTTTGAACCTTGAACCCGTTGAACCTTTGGTTCAACAGTTCAATGGTTCATCCGTTGAAGCCCCTTTTTGTCTAAGTCTGTGGAAGTTCCTTTCTACGTCTTTGTTCAGGCTTTTAAAATGGTCCTTTCTCTATTGCCAAGTGCCCCCCGCAAGGGTACTTGTCCTTCGGGCTTCAACTTCCCTGATGGGCTTTTTTCATCGAGCAAAAATCCTGAAAGAATTCCTTAAAACAAAATGTCTGAAGGAAAGTTTCTTGTTACTTGGCCATTCATTCTTTCCTATTTCTTCAGAATTTTTCTCTAGGTGAATTCCTTTAGACAAAAAGTCTGAAGGAATTTTGCCTTAGCATTTTTCTGATAAAATCTTCTCGAGAGAATTCTTTCAGCCTTTTAGACTCAGCCATTTTCTCGAGGGGTTCCTAACTTTTGTCCTTTTCTTGCTTACTGCCCCCTACAAGGGCACTTGTTTTTTTGGCTTTGGGGCAGCCCCTTGAACCTACTGATTGAACCAACTTTGGTTCAACACTTCAATGGTTTAATCAATTCATTCTTCATTATTTAGCTAAGTGTTGAACCCATTTCTTTCCTACAGAGTCTGTATATTTGAGCCTACCTACAGAGTCTGTAGAAGCCAAGTTTGTAGTTTTCTCTAACGTTGAAAGAGTCCATAGATTCAATCCTCCAGAGTCCATAGATTCAAGCCTAAAGAGTCCATAGATTTTTGGAAAGCTTGAAAAAAAGATGAATTTGAAAGCTCAAAACAAATTTTGAGAAGGGAAGAGATAAATTTTGGTCTTGTAGGACCAAGATAGCTCATATGTTGTTCCAAAAATGAGTGACATTTTTGGGGACCAATAGCTAGCTCTAGTTGGGAACTTCATTTAGGTGAAAATTTGAAACACAGTTGAGGGGAGTAGAAACCAAAATCTCTAGTGCCTTGAAGTGTGCCATTGGGCTACAGAGTCAAGCTACCCAAAAAGAAAGGCTCCAAAAATGAAAATGAAATGAACAAAATAGAATAAAAGACTATAAAAATATACATATGTATAGGGGAACTCGTCTAATACTTCAAGAGTTGAAGTGCTTCAGATGTTGCCCATTGTGAGGCAGAGAAAAGAGAATGCCATCTTGATACTTCAACAGGATTTTTTTTTACCATTGAGATAATGAATAGTAAAAGGGCCCCTCCACAGGGAATCAAACTTTCCATGCATCCCCTTTGGTTCTCTTCTCTTGTCCCACAGTAGGACTTGATCTCCAATCTAGAAATCATGATTCTTTGCCTTCTGGTCAAAGAGCTTATTCACCAGACTTTGATGGGCAGAAATTTGGTCCACCACTGTAGTTCTCTGCTCATTCAACTTAGCAAGGCACATGATCCTCTTCTCAAGTGAGCTCTCATATGTTTGATCTTCAATCGCCTTAGCCAATTTCAATGCTGGCAATTCCAAGGTGATTGGTATCTCAGCATTGACACCATATAGAATTTGGAAGGGAAACATACCAATTGCTCTCTTTGGTGTAATTCTATTTGCCCATAGAGCATCAACCAATGCCTTATCCCAAGTCCTTTAGTTGTCATCCACCAACTTCTTGATGATAGTCACCAAATTTTTATTGCTTGACTCAGCCTGTCCATTCCCTTGTGGAAAGTAATCAGAGGAGTGGGAGAGGGTAATTCCAAAGTAAAAGTAGAATTGAATAATCTCTTAAGAAGTGAAATACGCTGCATTGTCAGTGATAATTTTGACTAGGACCCCAAACTTGGACATGATGTTCTCTTTGAAGAAATTGCATACTACTTCTAAAGTAGCATGTTTAGTTGGAACTGCTTCCACCCATTTGGTGAATTAGTCTATTTTTGTGAGGACATAGTCATGTACAGCACTTGATGGTGGGTTTACAGCTCCAATAAAATCAATTCCCCATTATTGGAATGGCTCCTCTATGATCACTGGTGTGAGGGGTAGGGCAGCTAGTTTGGGCCTTCTAATAAACTACTATCACAGTTCACATCCCCTGACCCACTTGTATGCATCTTGAAAGAGAGTTGGCCAATAATACCTAGCTCGTAGGATCTTATGGGCAGTCACAGGGGCAAAAAAATGTCCTCCATAGGCTGAATTGTGGAAGGAATTTAGAAGTTAGCTTTGTTGCTCCTTATCCACATAGTGAAGGAATGTTCCATCAAGGCTCCTCTTGTACAGGCCATTGTCCTAGAGGACAAAATTAGTAGCTTTTAGCTTGATGGTTCTCCTTTATTTATAAGATAGGTTTTTAAGACATTCACCATAAGTAAGGAAATGAGCAATACCTGAGTACCACTCATTCATGGTGGAGACAAAGAGGAATGTTGGTGTGTCATCCTCATCCACTTTTGGTTCTTCATGCTCTGTTCCTCTTGCCTTGTTATCAACAATTAGTTGGCATAGCCCCTTTCCATGTACCAGCTTTATTGGCTTGATGATTAGATTGAACTCCTAGATCTTTGCAACCCAGTTACCTTTCATCCCAAACTCTTGCTGAGTCAGTATAGATTTCATTGTGGTGTCAGGAACCAAGGTAGTAACTCTAGGATTGAGGATATAGAAATGAAAATGTTTTACGGCCTTCACCACTGCATAAGTGTGCTTTTCCATATTTGAGTACTTCATCTCATGAGCTTTGAGGGGATAGCTCATGAAGGAAATAAGAGATTCCATACCTTCTTTATTCTGTTGAACCAGAATTGCTGAAAGCATATGTTTTGAACCATAGTGTAGACACCAAAATCATGTCTATTCCTTGGTCATCTTCCCCCTTTGTCCCCTTTGGTCCACCTCCTAAACATTCCTAACCCCCACACTTATTAATTTAAAATAAAATAACTATTTTAAATTAATAACCCTTTTGACACAATTATTAATTTAAAATAAATTAACTATTTTAAATTAATAACACCCTTGACACCTCACCCATGACACCTCACCCCACCTTGGATACCTCTCCTTGGATGCCTCCCATCACCCTATGACTAATTTATGACCTATTTCAACCCTCTCTCACTTATTTAATCCACCTTTGACCATTTTCCAATGGAAATTAGACTTGGCAGTTGAAAGAATGGGTAAAAAGCTAATTTAGCCTCTTTTCCCATTCTTCAGCCACTGACATTGGTCAGTAATCAGCCGACACCGGCGGTATCACCGATGTCAGTTTCTTTAAAACTAGAATTTGACCATTGTTTACCCCCTTGCAAAAGTGAATTCCCCTACTCCAGGCTTTAAGCTCTCTCACTTCTCAACTTCTTGTAGGTATCAGCATCTCAACAACACTTTCCAAGCTCAGGGATTCTGCACCAGTCATTCCAAACTAGATTGAAGATTGTACAACATCTCTCACATCAACCACAACAAAAACATACCTCCTACACTTCTGCCTCTCCACTCACAACGAAGTCTTCTTATTGGTTTATATTTTAGTGTCCTTTTAAATACATTAGCAATCAGTCCATTGTCCATTTCCAAGCACTATTGACACAACCCAATCTGTTCTTCCCAAAGAAGCTGAAAAGCCTTCTCTCACCCTTGTCTCGCTCTCATCCCTGTCCTCCATCTGGTTCCTCTTTCAGGCCAAACTTTCTATCTTGCAAACCCAGCACAAGCCATCAAACCCCCACAAACCTCTCAGACCATTTTGACTAACTACAGACAGACCTGAAGCTCGTCCAAAGCCCCATTGCCCTGACTGACACCGGCCACCAGACCCATTACCCCTACCGACGTTGGCAGAAATCGACGCCGATGACCTTGACCAACCAATGTCGACAGACTAACCGATGTTGGCAACTATGGAAGACAGATTGCCACATACATGTACGCATTTATTGCTTTTTCTTTTATTCAGTCTTTTACAATTTCTTTTTCTAGCAACATTCTGCTCTTTATCAACCAGTGGACTGTCACCCCTCTAAGAAGTCTTTGCACTTCTAGGATCAAGCTTTTGCTTGGCAGTCCACCACATATCTATCTGATAGTTTTCTTGTTTAAGTCTCTCTTATCTACAGGTGTCATCCTCCATAGCCAAAGAGGAGCTCCTTTAGTTGTCTAGATAACGGTGCACAAACTTCATCTGGGTATCATCTAACCCTTGACCAATTACTTCTAGTTTCTTATTCCTTTTGAATGTGAAAAGTGAAAAACTTGTTAGAAACATTCTGGCACACCTGGTGGGACCTTAGGAATTCTCTTTGAGTTCATACTTTTTCTTCTACAAACAAACTCTTCATATAGGTGCATTAGGTCTCTTCTTGCATCCTTTTCCTCTATCTCTTCCAAAAGACACTATCAACAAAGTTAAAAAGAATCCTTCTTTTTCGTTCTTTTCTTGCATCTTAGATTAGTAAAACTCATACTCTTTAACCTTTTCTCCACTTGTCTACATCCGAACACACATTTCTATTTTGGGCTTAAAATCTATTGCATCTCATTTCTGCTTGCATGCATATTTAGTCCACACATCTAGTAATTAAAACCGCATTATGAATAAAGCGTAGTCCACTTATGTTACACAACCTGACCACTTTCACAAATCAAACATCTAAACATACTTGAGACAAGGCCCGACAAGGATTTCATCACCTAGCAGATACCTTACCCTTCATGACAATCCTACTTGGACTTCACTACCAAGGGGAGAGCCCACTCTGTTCTCTGGCAGAGTATAAACTCTAGGGGAAGTATATACTGGCTAAGTGACCTAGCTTATCTCTGGGCTCGTGAAGTGAGGGGAGCTTGCTCCTTAGTACCAGGCCACGTAGGGAACCTAACACAGACTTTGAGCACTGAAACTAACCTGAAACCAACCTTAGACTGCTTCTTCTAGGACCCGTTCTAAAAACCAACTTCCTAAACACACTCTAAGGCATAAGCCAACATGATTCTAAAAGTTTATTCTTAGGATTTAACGTTTAGGGTCTGCTTCTCTTCATCTTCTTTTCTATTTTTATCTAGTTTTTTGAGCTAGTAAGGATGTTTTCTTCTTCCTTCCAAAAACTTTCAAATTCTCTGAGTTTTTGGAAAAACACAGTAATCGACATCGGTCTCTACACCAATGTCGGCAACTATCTTCGCTGGCATCGGTTATCTGACTGACATCGGTAATATATTCCACTGACATCAATTTTTCCATCGACGTCGGTCACTATCCAAAATTCTTCTTCTCAAACAGCGAGCTTAAAACCCAACTTTCTTGCTATCCAACACCCATTTTGGTTTTTTGAGACTTGAAAACATAGTTTTTAGAACCTGAACCTCTTACCTTGAATGGTTTTGACATGTAGTCAAACCAAGACTTTTGTTGACCATGCAAGGCAACAACCACTTCTGCCTTCGCCTTCCATAACTAGTCCTCTAATGGAGTATCATTCAGAGACCGAATAGACTCCTACCCAACTGATACCGACTCAACCCCCTATTGTCCTCGAAGGGGACCAAGACTTTGAAAGGTTCCTTGACTTCAATGTCAAACGTCAAGGCCCTTCAACACTATCTCACGAGAAGTCAAACATGAGACTCTTTAGGCAACCCAATTTATGGGATGCCAACTTCCTTACTTGAGACGGCAACTGTATCAACCACCTCCATCATTCAACCCATAGACACCTAAGCCATTGCCTTAGTCAACAACTCGACCATGACTAACCTTCAAGGTGTGGCTTCTCCTTCTATTTCTAGACCCACCTCCTTTGGGGTTTCAGCCCCCCATCAACCGCAAACTATTCAACAAAGTTCCACACCATTCCAAAACTTAGTTGTCTCCATCCCGCCTACTCTTACACCCATCAACACATGAGTAACTACCTACCCTTCAACAAGTGTTGCCACCCCTCAACCACCTTTGGCGGCCCCTATCCAATTTGTACCCTCCAACTCCATGGCATAAGTCCCCTTGGCTTCAACATCCACCCTAATGACTAGTTACCCATATGTTGCACCCATACAAGCGCAATCGACTAAGTCATACGCCCCTTCTAACACCTTCCAAGCACCTTACAGCCTAGGGGGCACCCCACCTAAAAATTTGTCAACTAATCTAATCAAGATGTTGATGGATAAAATGTCTAATCTTGAGACCTCAATTTTAGGTTCAAGCAATTCTCTCTCATATGACCAAATTTGTAATGAACCCATCCATCCCTCAGTCCCAATCCAGCCCTATGCCAGTCAATGGGAACTTCCTAAGTTTACTCGCTTCCAGAGTAAGGAAGACCCACAACAGCATCTGCAAACATTCAAACATGCTTGTTACCTAATAGCACATGATGATGCGTTACTGCTATGCACATTCCCCATGTCACTTTCTGGTGTTGCCCTCGATTGGTATAACTCTCTCACCAGTCACTCTATTTTCACATTCACTCAACTGGCTCAACTTTTCCTTGACCACTTTTCGATCAAAATCATCAAAAAGGTCTCAATCATGGACCTATACTCTATCATACAGTTTGATGACGAATCCATAGCCAATTTTGTTGCTCATTGGAGAGGCTTAATCAACCAACTCTCCTTCTCTTTACCTCAACCTAAGCTCATAAAGCTCTTTTCACAGGCGTGTGCCAAACATATTTCATCTACTCTATGGGTCCAAACATTTTGAATCTTTGATGAAGCTTTCATGATGGCTATGAAGCTTGAACTACGTGCCATCGAGGAAAATAAAGTCAAATTGCAAAGTAAAAACCCCAACACCAACTCAAATGACTCTTCTTCCAAATCTTCTTCTTCCAATTCCAAATCTAAGGAATCAACAAACACTGTGGTCGTTAGATCACCATCTTCAACAACAACTAACCCATCCAAACCTTCCACATCTCAAAGCATCACCAAACAATTCCAACAACGGTATATATAGCATCAATATACTCCTATAGGAGAATCATACGCTTCCGTTTTGGATAAACTCGTCAAATAGGGGGTCCTTAATCTCCCTCAAATTTGACCACCTCAATTCGACCCCTCAAAACCTATCCCTGCATGGTATAGGGAAAACAACTTTTGTCATTATCACCGTGTCCAAGGCCATGACATAAACAACTGCAAAACATTCAAAAACATTGTCCAAGACATGATTGATAAGGGTGATCTTGTTTTGGATAACCCAAACGTGCCACCCAATCAAAACATAGGCATTTTAAACAACCTTTTCCTAGCCATCCCCCTAGCCAAAACAATGTGCAGACCATGACCAACGACTCCCAAGAGCATAATACACGCACAGTCAACACGGTCTCACCTCTTATGCCTAACCAACCTCTCTCACAGTTTGAAGAGGTTAGCCCACCGATTGGTCCATCACAGGAAAAAGAGCCTTCTTCTCCCACTTCTCTTCCATAGGTGGATGAACCGTCTTCTCTTGTTAGTTCTCCATCGACCTCTCTTATATTGGAGGATGCCTTGACCATACCGATGCCACTAGCCTCACACTCATCCTTCCTATCATCAATGGGGGATCATACTTTTCCCACGCCTTGACCACATGCCGAAGCCATGACCATCCCTATGCTTTGCCCTCTCAAAGAGCCACAATCTCCAATCCCTTCTCCACCGAGAGAAGAACTCGCCACCTCAACTACTTCGGTCCAAGAAGATCTAGTGAAGGTCGATTTGAACCTTGCCTCGCATAATAGTGGCCCTCAAACCAAACCAAAGAAGGCCACTAAACCCCATCAATGAACTTTGCCTCCACCATCATCATTGCCCTCCATTTTGGGCCCACACCCATCCACCTTAATAGCAGTGCTTCCTACTCTAACACCCAACAAAAAAAAATCACCTCCATTACTACCAACACCTAACAAAAACATACCTCCTTCAAAACATCCAATGCCCCCTACCATGAAAGTGTCATCTACGCGTCTGACCACACTGCCAAATAAAAGGATAGTACGAAACACTCCCTCGATAGTGTCTAAACAAAATTTGTCAACTTTTACTGCAACACAACATGCAAACCCATTAGCAAGTTCTTATACCTACTACTACGCCGACTTTTGCAATCCTCTAACATCACTCTTCCACCTATCAAACCATTTCAACCTCTCAGACCAAAATCATCTTGATTTGATGACACTAAAATTTGCCAATATCATTGCACACCTGGGCATGACACTGAGAATTGTTGTGCCCTTAAGGTTGTCATCTGCTAATTCATCAATAAAGACACCCCTCTTATTGAGGATACACCGTCTCATGTCTCTCAAAGATTTTCACTGTCACACTCATCAACTCTCAGATCAAGGCCATCTTGGTTTGATGACACTAAATTTTGTGTGTATCATCGCACACCTGGACATGACACTGAGCGTTGCTATGCTCTTAAAGCTGTCATTCATCAACACTTCAAAAAGGACACCCTTCGCACTAAGGATATTTTTGACCACCCTTTAACCAAGCCATCAACATCATCTTATACCTCTCAAACATCCTCACCTAAATTGGGAGCCCACCATCAAACTGTGGTCCCTCGATCACCTTCAACCCCTTTGTTCAAAATCAACACCATCAATATGGCCAACAGGTCACAAACCAAGAAGGATAAAGGGGAAGAGAAGGTTTCTCTCCCTCAAACATATCCATTTGTCAAGCCCTCACCACAATCAAGACCCAAGATTTCAATTTTGGGCACATCTCGATGAACTTATTCAAACCCAATTAATGAACCCATGGTGAAACAACATCGCCAAACCCCTGTGAAGACATCTTTGTATGACCTCATAAAAAACTCTTTATAGTATTGTCTAACTTTGATCAAAGCCTTACAGGCAGTGAAGGTCCAACCTGAAGACCCCCAACCACTGGCTGCTTTGGTCACATCATTGCCTACCATTGCCTCCATCACTTTCAGTCATTCTGAGATTCCAACCTCCAACATGGAAGATTAGGATCTTGCTTTCTCAAACTAAGTTTGTCAGATATTCTCCCTATCACATAAGCGACTGGGGGAATTTGAATTTATCCTAACTATCAAAACCTTGACCAAACTTCAACTGACCAAGCATTGACCAAGCCTCGACCAAGCATCAACCGACGTTGGCCAAGTCTTAACCAAGCATCGACCGACCTCGACCAAGCCTCGACCAAGCATCGACCAAGCCTCGATTGAGCCTTGACCAAACCTCGACCAAACATCAACCAACTTCTTAATCATCTTTAACACGTGACCAATGTGGAAAGAAGTAAACGAGGCAAGTTTGCTCCTAATTGGCTCAGACCTTACATCATAATGCACAAGCATAGATCAGGGACTTATCATCTATCTTCTTTCAAAGACCAGCCAAAAATTGAGCCCCTTAATGCCTTGCATTTATGACCATTCTACTGTTAGTCGAGTACTCGTTCACTTGACATTTAACTTGAGATCATCCCTTGAGCAATCCCTACCCTCTTAATCCTCATTTCTTTCAACCCTATTCCCCTAAAACAAACCCTATGTAACCCTTTTATAAAATATGAATGCTTTGTCTTAATAAAAGGGAGCCCTTAAACTTCTATAGTCTTGTCCATGACTCACAATTCTATCAAAAATAAATTTGGATGTCAAAATATCAAAAGGTCATAAAATTCTAAATGCAGACTGCTCCCTCGAAGGACAACTACATCATCATTGCTGTAGCTAATAGACTACTCCCTCGAAGGATAGCTATTCAAATCCCTCAAAAATGTATAAAGCAAAAATATAGACCACTCCCTCGAAGGATGGCTATGCCTGAAATCTTGCTACAAACAGCACTCTCTTAGAAGCTTCCCGCATCGATTAGCTTCACAAATGACCACAAAACAAATGACATCCCTACGTAGACTTCCCGCATTGATTAGTCTACAAAAATAAAAGGATCATGGACTTGGCTTGTAGTCATCTCAGGGTCTCCTATAAAAAGGGTCAAAGTTATCCCTATTAAAAAGCTTTACCCTATCCTAATATATCACATCACCTGCTCAAGGGATTTCAAGCTCATTTTAATGTCGAAGTGATTCGATTACTTCTCTAACACAACCAATGGTCAATGACGTAATGCATGAATGGGGATTTTGTTTCTAAACAAGCCCCCTACCTATGTTATCATCATGGTCCGTGTCAATGAAAGGTCACAATGCCTTTCACTTCCTACACACTTTGGTCACATTCAACCAAATCATTTGCCAACCAACCCAAACCAACCAAACCTTTTTCAGGCCACAAAATGTTCTCATAGTCCTATTCACACTAGTTTCTATGGAAACCAATACACATAGAAACTATCGTTGATACAATTTATGTCAAGCATAAACCATTACTTGCTGAAGCATAAATAGACTCATTTCATTTTTAGCATACGCCCATCACCCAATATTTGGAAATTGCTAGGGATGAAAAAACTCAACCAATGTTACAGAATACACCATCACATAATATGGAAAAGGCTGTAACATCATCTTACCCTCATCATTTTAAGCACGTACCCTCAGACATATGGGAAGTGCTAAACCATTATCATGACCAAACCAATCATCAACCATTTTGCCTCTTAGCCTGAACTACATTTGTCTGAGGCCCTTCAAATAGGGGCTATATAGGTAGCACTCAGATGACATGACATCTTCTGGGGTTAGCTCGGCCACATCCATTTATTCGTCTACTTGATGGACATACCCTTTCACTCTTAACCATGACTTAACCTAGTCCAAACCAACTATCAACCATTTTGCCTCCTAGTCTGAACTACATTGGTCTAAGGCCCTTCTAATAGGGGCTATGTAGGCAACACTCATATGACATGACATCTTCTGGGGTTAGTTCGACCACATCCATTTGTTCATCTACTTGATGGACAAACCATATTACCCTCATCATTTATAACCTGACCAAACCAATCTATCAACCATTTTGCCTCCTAGTCTGAACTACATTGGTCTGAGACCCTTCCAATAGGGGCTATGTAGGTAGCACTTAGATGACATGATGTCTTCTGGGGTTAGCTTGGCCACATCTATTTATTCATTTATCTGATGGACAAACCATATTACCTTTGACCATGACTTAATCCAATCATCAACCATTTTGCCTCCTCACTTGAGCTACATTGGTCTAAGGCCCTTCAAATAGGGGCTATGTAGGCAGCACTCAGATGACATGATGTCTTCTAGGGTTAGCTCAGCCACATCCCTTTGTTCATCTACCTGATGGACAAACCATTCGACTCTTAACCATGACTTAACCTAGTCTGACCCCGTATCCACAACTAACCTTCTTCCTCCCTTTTAGGGAGAACTACATCAGCCTAAGGCCCTAACGACTGGGGCTATGTAGGCAGTACTCAGTTGACATGGGGTCTTCTAAGGTTAGATCAGCCATTCCTTTGTCACATGTCATTCCTTCGTCTGTCCATCTAATGGACCAACTATCTATCTCAGCCTCGACTCGACCAACAACCTTGGAGATCATAACTATCTCCTCTGACTATGACCACTTTCAAGACAACTCTACCTTGGTTGCTTTGATTGCATATATGCTACCTCACAAATGGTTAGCAAAATTGTTTGCAACCCGCATTTTAACTCTCATAAGTATTGGATCACGAGCAAGTTGATCCCCACTACTTGTGACATTTTCATGTTTTCCAGGAGCACTTCCTGAGCCTGAGATACTTGGAACACGATGACTATTGGAGCTACAACTTGGATCGAATAACTCAATCAACTACAACTAAATGCTGGGGCTTGGTTATTTCAATTTTAGCACTACTCAACCTTTGACTTGTGACAATTTGACCTGACCATCTCGTGAAGTGGTATGCACGCAATCTCAACAATTACAGTGTTCACACTCCATCTTCACCATATCCATCCACTATCTATCAAATCGACACCTGATCTTAGGTTCCCTTCCCTCGACTCCCACTTTGAGGGGGAATACCTCATCCCATAATCAGGGTAACTAACTCTTATGTTTGTCTTGCAATTCACTAGAACAACCAATAGGACAAAAAAATAGACCTCATCCCATACCTGGGGCAATTTACTCCTATTTTTGTCTTGTTGTTCATCCAGAATAACCATCAAGACAAAAAGGGGAAAATGTAGACACCAAAATTGTGTCTATTCCTTGGTCATCTTCCCCCTTTGTCCCCTTTGGTCCACCTCCTAAACATTCCTAACCCCCACACTTATTAATTTAAAATAAAATAACTGTTTTAAATTAATAACCCCTTTGACACAATTATTAATTTAAAATAAATTAACTATTTTAAATTAATAACACCCTTGACACCTCACCCATGACACCTCACCCCACCTTGGATACCTCTCCTTGGATGCCTCCCATCACCCTATGACCAATTTATGACCTATTTCAACCCTCTCACACTTATTTAATCCACCTTCAGCCATTTTCCAAGGGCAATTAAACCTAGCAGTTGAAAGAATGGGTAAAAGGATAATTTTAGCCTCTTTTCCCATTCTTCAACCGCCGATGTTGGTCAGTAATTGGCCGATGCTGGCAATATCACCGACGTCAATTTCTTTAAAACTAGAATTCGACCACTAGTTGCCCCCCCCACAAATGTGAATTCCCCTACTCTAGGCTCTAGGCTCTCTCACTTCTCGACTTCTTATAGGTATCAGCATCTCAAAAACACTTTCTAGGCTTAGAGATTCTGCACCAGTCATTCCAAACTAGATTGAAGATTGTACGACATCTCTCACATCAGCCACAATGAAAATAGACCTCTTGCACTTCTGCCTCTCCACTCATAGCTAAGTATTCCTATTGGTTTATATTTTAGTGTCATTTTAAATACATTAGCAATCAGTCCATTATCCATTTCCAAGCACTATTGACACAACCCAATTTGTTCTTCCCAAAGAGGCTAAAAAGCCTTCTCTCACCCTTGTCTCCCTCTCATCCCTATCCTCCATCTGGTCCCTCTTTCAGGCTAGACTTTCTGTCCTACAAACCCAACACAAGCCATCAAACCCCCACAAACCTCCCAGACCATTCTGACTGACTACAGACAAACCTGAAGCTCGTCTAAAGCCCCATTGCCCCGATCGATGCCGGCCACCAAACCCATTACCCCTATCGACGTCGGTGACCTTGACCAACTGATGTTAATAGACTAATCGATGTCGACGACTGTGGAAGATAGATTGCCACATACATGTATGCATTTATTACTTTTTCTTTTGTTCAATCTTTTACCATTTCTTTTTCTAGCAACATTCTACTCTTTATTAACCAATGGACTGTCGCCCCTCCAGGAAGTCTTTGCACTTATGGGATCAAGCTTTTGCTTGGCAGTCCACCACCTATCTATCTAACAGTTTTCTTGTTTAAGTCTCTCTTATCTGTAGGTGTCATCCTCCACAGCCAAAGAGGAGCTCCTTCAGTCGTCTAGATAACGGTGCGTGAACTTCATCTGGGTATCATCTAACCCTTAACCAATTACTTCTAGTTTCTTATTCCTTTTGAATGTGAAAAGTGAAAAACTTGTTAGAAACACATAGCTGTAAATGGTGAACTCTTTGCTATAGTCTGGACAAGCCAGAATTGGAGCATGGGCAATGGTGGTCTTGATATCCTCAAAAGTTGACTTGCCTTCTTCAGTCCAGCTGAAGGTGGCCTTTCCCTTCATCATGTTTACAATGTGCTTGGTCTTCTCGGCAAATTTGGGGATGAATCTCCATAAAAAATCCACTTTTCCAAAGAAAGAGTGAACAACAGTCTTGCTTGTGGGCAAGGAAAGTTCTTGGATAAACTTGACTCTGTTTAAGTCAATCCTTATGCCTCCTTTAGACACGTGTCTGAGAAGTTTCCCCTCTATTACTCTAAAAATTGACTTCTTGAGATTTAAGGAAATGCCATTCTGGTAGTGGTGTTCCAGCACTTGCTGCAAATGGCTCACATGATCAGGGTGATGCTTAGAGAAGACAATCAAGTCATCAAGATAAACTATGATGAACTTACCCATCTCATCCTTGAAGGCAAGGTCCATTTCTCTTTGGAAGGTGGTGCCAAAATTTATCAAGCCAAAAGGCATTCTTCTATTTGCAAATGTGTCCCAGGGCATGGTGAAAGCAGTCTTATGCTGGTCTGCTTCACCCACTTTGACCTAATTATATCCTGAGAAGCCATCTAGCATTGATAACATCTCTAAGCCTATCACTATCTATAACACTTGATCCATGATTGGAAAAGGATAATTATCCTTCAAGGATGCCTAATTCAAATTCCTAAAATCCACACAAAGGTGAATTTCACCTTTCTTCTTTTTTATAGGCACTATATTGGCAATCCATGTGGAATGATGGATTGGGAAGATTATCTTGGCATTTAGCATTTTTTGTATCTTAGATAAAATAGTACCTGATATTTTTAAATTATAATGCCTAGTCTTTTGCCTGTAAGGTGTTGAATCAACCTTGAGAGGGATGTTGTGTCAAATTTTGTCAGGCCAGAGTGATTTCAAGTCAACATAAGAGTACGCTAGGACATCCATGTATTCATTGAGTAAAGAGGTGAACTTGAAACACTTTGCAGGAGTACAACATTTATAAATGTTCACCATCTTATGGTTTTCCTTGGTTCTCAAATTTACTTGATCAAACTCCTAAGATGAGCTTGAATCCATTAGCTACTGTCTGATGAGTCTATCATGCTTATCAAATAGCTTCTCAAGGGAAACCACGCCTTTGGAAATCTTATTCCCTTTTAGTTGCAAGAACTCCTCACCTATGTTTGCATTTGATTTAGGGGCTATTTCACACTTTTGAGGTTCACTGCCTTCAAAATTCAGTTGTTCAAAGCTATCTTTTTACTCTAAGAAGGCAATGATTTGGTCATCATTATTAAATACCTACCAATGACTGGCATTATCAAGTACACTTAGTTGAAAGACTAGATCAATCATGTACTTGTCTCCTTTGAAATTTGGGTGGGAGACCAAGAGATTAGTTAAAACAACCAATGCATCTGCCCAATCATTAAATTTTTTGGGAACTATAGAGACGCTAAAAGCATCAAAGTCTTCAAGCTGGTCCCAAACTAGATTGCGGTAATGATGCAATCTTTCATTCTTGGTTTGGTATAGGTTCCTTACCTGACAAACCACTAGTTCAGCATCTCCTTTAGCATGAAAGAAGTCTCAAGTAGCTCTCAATCCCAGCAGTAGAGATTCATATTCAGTTGTGTTATTCGTGTTGCTGAATTACAAATTATAAGATGAGGGAAAAATATCTCTTTGAGGAGATATTAACACAACCCCGACTCTTAAACCAGTGGAAGAGTAGCTGCCATCAAATTCAAGAATCCATACCTCATTTTATACTAATTTCCTTTTGGATTCTTCTTCATCCAAGGGTGGAGATACTTCCACACTTGCCTTATGCTCAGCCAATTCCTCTGTTGTTCCAGTTGAATGCATTTCTAGGCTGTCATCTATAGGAGCTTCATCAAATGTCTCATGAACTCTATCTATGTACAAAAAGTAGTTACCCATGCCTGAAGACTCAAACAAAATTTGAGCTTTAGGTGCTGAGGTCTGGATAACCACATATTTCACTTCCTTCTTAGGGAGCAACCTCTTCATAACACCTTTGACTAGAATCCTTGCCTTTGATAAATCCATGCTTAATTCACCACTAACATCCCTACAAAAATTCTGCCTGAAAAGGATGCCATATGATGATAGGACATCTGCTACCAAGACAATCATCTTGATTCTTTTGTCTGGAAATGCAATAAATGCAAATTGGGCATCTTTAATTTGTCCTAGAAAAGGCACTTGCTTGTTCTCCATGGAGAAGCATCTACCAAAAGTTTTGGTCAATGTGAGATTAAGGGATTTGGCTACTTTAGTAGGCATGACATTGTCTGAAGCTCTAGAATCAATGATATAATTAATCAGCTAATGTCCATTTATCAGCAATGAGACATAAAAAGGTTCAGTCCTACCAGGAGCAGTAGGGGGAGTAGTGACAAGGTTGTCCCTGGTGGGTGCATTCCTAGCAGCATCATGTGTCACTTTGGAAATTGCTCGCTCAACAGGGATGTTCTAGTTTTTAACACATTGAACCAATCTATCTAATTGCTTAGGATGGGACTGTAGAAATTCAAATTTAGACATTTGAATTTTGGTTCTCTTTATATGGTCAATGATATCAAATGTCTAGAATGAGCTAGGAGTAGAGGATGAGAGTTCATCCTTTTGATTTTTAAAGGGGGAGGACTTGAATACAAAATTGAAGTAGAAGGCATAGGGGCATTTTGGGTACTTACCTTTCTTGAAATCATCAGGTCCTTTGGTTGGAAAGGAAGAGTGGATCCATGCTTGGCAATTGAAATTGTTGGTTAAGGTCGCTCCTCTACTTTCTCCTTATCAACTTGTTGAGTTGATTAATTTTTAGACTGGGTGAATATAGCATATGACCCCTCAACTACATTGCCTTCACTTCTGAGTTCATCCTGATAGTTCAAAAAACTAATATGGGAGTCGCTAGCTAATTCTTCTTCTTCCTCAATGAAGAGATTAGCATCATCTTTAGGATTCAATTCAGGCTAGAGTGAGAAATCCACTTCAGCTTCAAGATATCTAACTACAATTTTGTTGTCCCTAATTCTTGGCAGCATTGCCTTAGTATGCCTGATTCTAAAATGTCCTCTTGGGCATATCTCTGTATGTAAGAGTAGTTGACATCCCTTGCACCATTTGCTTTATGAGAGCTAGCATTTCATTTGCTAGCTTTTGTACCATTGGGTTAGTGGTGACTACAGGTGAATACTCAAAAGATGAAGGGGATTTACCTTTATTAGGGTCTCTTCTTATTTTTATTGATAAGATAAGGTCATCTTCTACCTCAATAGCCAAGTCTTGAGCAGCAGTAAGGTCTATGTGTCTGGCTCATCTCAACAAGAAACCCACTTTAGGTAGTTGTGAGTTGATGAAGAAGCATTTAAGGTTCTGAGGCATCGACTGGGTGACCATGAGAATCTTGCCTTAGCTTGTTAAACTTAGCAATAAAATCCCTCATAAGCTCATGAGGCTCTTTCTTCATCTGAGTGAGCTAGGCCAACAAGGCGTGTACATCTTCTATAGGCTTGAACTTGGCTTCAAATTGTTCTTTTAGAGTGTCCCAGTCAGTCACTAATCCAGCCTACAAGTGGTAGAACTAGTCTACAACAGTGCCTTATAGTGTCTCCATGAATAGCCTGACCACTATGTCTTCAGATTCCACCCATATTACACTGTAGGCTATGCTGAAAGATGAAATGTGTTCATCAAGATGAACCTTCCCATTGCCAAAGAATTTGGGGAAATTCTTTCTTGAACTACATGAAAGCTCATGCAGAGGTGGAGTCAAGTTTAGGGGATCAAAAGAATTACCCCAGGGGCCTTGAGCCATGATTTGATTATGAAAAAGTGAGATCACTAATCCAAGTGGAGCGTGGATAGGTAAAGCTCAGCCAACAATAGAAAAAGAAGCTCTGCCTTGTGTTGGTGGCCTGGTAGGGCTAGGATGAAGACTCCTAGTTCATCTAAGGTGGGGTTTGGAGGAACCAACTCAAAAGTAGGGTCAACAACACCTTGGGATTTTTGGCCTTTGGTATAACTTGGAGTTGCCAAATTGCAGAACAAAAAATGGAAAAGAGCAGGATCTGCTTTAGCTTAAAGTTTGAGACTTCAAACTGTGCGCTCTTCCCTAGTAGAGTCACCAAAAAATTGTTGGGTGAATATTTTGTCAATCAACATACTTATAAATAAAATAGGTCTGATGAACCATAGTAGGAAGATTGATTAGCTAGTTGTGTAGGTTTACCACATCAAAAGGAGACTAATCTCTCCTCTCATCAAGGGGAGGTTCCCTATAGATACGTAGGAGCTATATACAATATAAATAAGTAGAAATTAAGACATAGGGGTGGGATAAACCATCCATATCTCTTCTTTTAGAGATGATGCTCACAAACAAAGGAGAAATCTTGGTGTAAACACTGAAGGCACTTCTCTTCTTTCAGAAGTGTTCTTGTAGGAAACAATAGGATTTTCTTTCAAGTAGTAAGATAAGAAACCAGTTAACTAGAGGGCGTAGTAATAGAAGGATGAAGCAGAATGCAAAGCTTCCACCTCAACTGCCCAAAGAGTATATCACAAAGGATAATGGGGGCACAAAGTCACCCCAAAATCCTTAACACAAAAAGGAAAGAAAAACATAGACTAAAAGCAATTGTGAAAGCACAAAGTCTTCCCATAGTTGGTTTCAGGACCTTCCCTATTACCTCGCTAATTCTACTTACCAAGTTAAATGAATAAGGACACCTTCAAAAGATAGATGTAAGAATTATCTTCTAAAATGACACAAGTTAGAATAGCACAAAGTCTGTGAAAAACCTACTTTCTCATTCAAATAAAAATGAAAATAAAATTACAACCTGAGCTCAAAGTCTCAGTCTTCTTTCAAAATGGGTAGAGTTTCGCTCTTGTAAAATGAAAAGTCTCCCTTCCAAATGAGAGAAAATACAAAATTATATCAACTACCCAAGGATTGGCACCTTTTTCCATGGGACGGCCCATGCTACAGTCAGCATTTTCAATGTGTCTAGAGAGACCATGCTGAGAATAGTGCGCTGCCATAACTATGGCATGTCCCTTCATATGATATGTCTCCTCCTTAATATGGATTGTCTGGTCCTTTGCATATTTGTCTTTACTTCATGGAAGAAATCAGGATGTGTCCTTGGTTTGTTGTGCTTATAAGTCTCCTTGACCCACTATTCCACCTACTAGAAATAACTCTTTCGAAGACATTTCTAGTCCTTTGCATCAATCTTATCTCTTTGAGTCTTCGGGCTCTCTTTTTAGTCAATCACTTGATTCAGGTTGAACCTTAAACCTATTGAACCACTGCAATTTCATCTATTCATTGGTTCAATCTGTCTCTTTTGTTCTATCACTTCTTGGTTCAGTCACTTCTTTAGCCCTTGGTTGAACTATCTGTTGAACCACTTGTGTGTCGCTTTTTCTTTGACTGAGGCTGCCTTTAAACTTTTGAACCATATTGAACCATTGAAATTTGAACTGTTTCAGTTCAAAGTTTAATCGGTTCATTGGTTTATTTTGTGTCTCGCTCAAACACTACTTTTATCTTTCTAAGCTTTGGTTGAACCTTTGAACCTTGAACCCGACAGTTCAATGGTTCATCCATTGAAGCCCCTTTTTGTCTAAGCCCGTGGAAGTTCCTTTCTATGTCTTTGTTTGGGATTTTAAAACTATCCTTTCTCTATCGTCAAGTGCCCCTCGCAAGGGTACTTTTCCTTCAAGATTCAACTTCCTTGGTGGGCTTTTTTTGTCAGGCAAAAAGCCTGAAATAATTCCTTAAGACAAAATGTCTGAAGGAAAGTTTCTTTTTACTTGGCCATTCGTTCTTTCCTATTTATTTAGACTCTTTCTCTAGGTGAATTCCTTTAGACAAGAAGTCTAAAGGAATTTTACCTTAGCATTTTTTTGAGAAAATCTTCTTGAGAGAATTCTTTCAGCCTTTTAGACTTAGCCATTTTCCTGAGGGGTTCCTAACTTTTGTCCCTTTTTTGCTTACTGCCCCTCGCATGGGCACTTATTCCTTTGGATTTGGGGTAGCCCCTTGAACCTACCAATTGAAACAACTTTGGTTCAAAAGTTCAATGGTTCAATCGATTCATTCTTTGTTATTTGGCTAATCTTTCCTACAGAGTCCATAGAAACCAACCTTGAGAGTTCGTAGATTTGAGCCTGCCTGCAGAGTCCGTAGAAGCCAAGTTCATAGTTTTCTCTAACCTTGAAAGAGTTCGTAGATTCAAGCTTATAGAGTCTATAGATTCAAGCCTACAGAGTCCATAGATTTCTAGAAAGCTTGAAAAAAAGAGGAATTTGAAAGCTCAGAACAAATTTTGAGAAGGGAAGAGAGAAATTTTGGTCTTGTAGGACCAAGATAGCTCATATGTTGTTCCAAAAATGAGTGACATTTTTGGGGACCAACATGCATCATCCATGTTTACATTACTACTATCATGTTAGGACTTACACTTGTTGTTTCATGCCACTAAATGTCAATTTATCTACATTACCATGCTTCACTTGATCTCTTTTGAGTGTGCACAATGACATCTAGCTCTTTGATTGCTTCACTCTACCCATTGAGGGGGAATTTATACTTCTATATTCAAGACACATAATGATATACATACCCACTAGGGGCATCTTATACATGACTAAACCATCCATATTATGTCATTCCTACACTACACAATCTAAGTTATCATACTGATGCACATTACTGACTATATTACACAAATTACTACATTGACATTTCACTAGTACCTAGCACTTGTGTATTTATTAACATATACCTAGTCTAGTACTACACACATTTTGCATAATTTCACATATACTTTGATCAGTTAGATGTGTTTGTATCTTCTAGTTCTTACTTTTTCTTTCATTCCTTGCCTAGCATAGCTTGTGTGATTGCACTTTCCAGTTCCTACTTGTCTTCTATTTGTGCCTTAGGACATATACCAATGTCATGTGCTTCTATTCATGTGTGTACCTTAAGACATCTACCAATGTCCTTTTTTTATACTCTTTCATGTGTTTGTGGCCCTTATGCCAACTTTGCTTCTTCCAATTTTATGTGTATGTGGCATTTGAACATGCCTTCCATGATTATCTTCTAGTTTGAGTGACATGTGTCTATGTCCCTTGTTTACGTGGCCCTTTGGCCACCCTTTTATGCTTATTGATTCTTGTTTTGTATGTTTTTTTGCTTTTTTAATCCTCACTATGTGTAATGCCATGACTCCAATCATGCATTTATCTTGCTTCTTGGATGCCATGATGGACATCATGTTCCATCCCTCCATGCTTACTAACAAACTAAAAACTAACAACTAATATCTAACATTTCTAGTCTAGTCTAGTACTTTGCACAAGCTTTCACATATAGGCATACCCATGTTGATTTAACAAATTCTCAATACAAACATTGCTACATCCAGAGATATCTTGTCAAATACCAATGCTATATCATGTATCTATATAGTTTAACACACTTGCAGGACTCTTTTATTTTGATGGTAGACTTTGTAATTTCATCATTCCTACCCTCATAAGAGGGTGAATCAAATAGGGGTTTATCACAAAGATAAAACCTCCTAATAATCAAAACAAAATCATTCAAAAGACTCAGTACTGAATCCAGAGGTCAAACTGATCAAACCAAAGAAGAAAAATAGTGATAGTTTCATATCAGTAGTTAGTTTTCAGATTTTAAAAAAATGTCAAAAATGGATAGTAGCACCAAAAGCATGGGTGCCCACATTTTATAACTTCTATCTAGGTAGGAAAAAACTTAGCATTTCAAGAAATAGGTAAAAAGTTTAGTTTAAAGATAGTTTTTACACTTCTAGATTAGTTAGATTCAATAGTTTTAGTACAATTTTCTCAGATATAGTGGATTATCATGTATGACATGATGGTTTTCACTTTTATTTTAGATTATGTAGTTGTCATATCTTTCAGATCATAATCCATGTTCTAGACATCAGTGATTGAGGGTAATGTGCATGGCACATTGATCTTATTTTCTTTTTGAGATTAGTTTATTCTAAACATTCTCAGTAGTTAGATGTCTTACTCCATCTACAAGTGGTTGACATCACATTTGAGTTAAAATTTCATATAATTTTAGCTTTTTGAGTACTCTAGTTCTCAAGTTGACTTTCACATAAGCATTTTGTATCAATTTTGGAGAGGCTTTCATACAAGCCTATCCTTCATCTTTCAAAATGGCAAAGAATGGCCTAGTTTCCAGCATCTATTCAAGCTATCCATGCCACATTATTATATTTATAGAACATACATGGGCTCCATGAGCCATCTCATATGACATATATTCTATATCGGTATCACTTCATAACTTCACTTCATGGGGCAATGATGGAGCCAAAGGTCTAACTAACCTTTATATTCTTGAGCCACCTATTCAGAGGGATTAATCGCATAGTCTAGACATCAATTAACACATGCATGATTCATTAACTTCTCATATTTGGTGATGATGGAGATAAATGGCTAGCCTTTACATTATTGAGCCACTTTCCAAGGAATTGAGAACTCATCTCCATTCATGATATTACTCTTGATACAACACACACTCAAAATCATCTAACACATTCCATCATCACAACAGGTTTTGTATTGGTTCGCATACCTAGTGAGGTGTATTCATTCCTTTCTCTTCCTCTTACTCAACTCTTGTATGTTCTTATTTTAGATACAATGTATCTAGTTAGATCTATTCTACTTTATGTTTTTATTGAAAATTCACAATTCACAGTGTTTTCTCTCTATGTACATCCAACATCACACAGCTTCATGAGTTTCACCCTTATAGGTAAGTTTAGGTATGCTTATTATTTTCCTTTATTCTAGTATTTCACTTTGATGCATCACTAGAATAAAGGGGGGACAAATCTAGTCATCTAAAATGTGAAATTGTACAACTTTAGTATGGCTAAGGCACCTAATCCATAGGTCATCTTATTGGCTCACACAACCCTTCTAGGCTACTTCTTCGATGGATTCCCAATCATCCAAATCTTTTCAAACTTAGATTTTTCAGACCCAGGGATCCCTTTCAAGACCAAATATATCCCCCTAGGTATTTTTCCCTCTAGACAATGGAACCCAAATAAGATAAGAGCGTTAAAACCCAAGGTGTCCTATTTTTGGTGCTGTTGTCCAAGTTTACTTTTTTGTCCTAACAGTCAGATTCTTTTGGTTCCTTGTATTTTCCCTTGTCAGCCTAACATGAATTCATTTAACCCATGATCATCTATTTCCATATAAAAGGCCATTCGAAGTCCATTTAAAGGGCACTCATTTTCAAGAGAGATTCAAGAATACAAGCAAGTACCCTTAAGCACTCTTCCCTATTCTTTGTATACATCCTTCCAATATTGTTCAGAGCCTACTCAAGTCATTACACTAGTCCCTAGCTAGCTAAAGCACATCTAATTTCACATTCTAGTTGTATTGATCATACACAAATTACACCAAGCACTTTAATGGGATAACTACATTAGTTTGATACCTCTTCATAGTATTGGTATGTAGGTAGTATGCCCACACATGGGGTGTGAAGTGCATCCAATGTATCCTTTACACACTAACCCCTTCTCTCTCTTTCCCAAGTTTGCATTTAAGTTCAAGCACCAAGATCTCTTAAGAGTTTTGAAGATTAAAATAGGCACACGATGATATTTTCAAGGTCTTAGACCATGAAATTTTAGTGATAGGGTAACGTAGTCATTCTGAATAGAACCCAAAAAGCTTTCAATCAGGACAGTAGTGCCATAATAGGAACACAGTGCTAGATAGTAGGGTGTCCTATTTTTGGTGCTTTTACAATCAAAAAATGAAGTGTAAAGACCTATTTCCAACTATTTCTCAATCTTACTCCTCCAGTATCAGACCTTGCCTCAGTCTAGATTAGCGAGAATAAGCTAAGTCCTAATCTCTTTCACTTCCTACTATATTTAGAAAAGGAAAAAATGCAATCTATTTACACAAATCAATAGGATAATTCTTTCATATTTATTTACTAGTTTACATTTCTTATCCCCTTTATTATTTAGGAATATAACTCCAATATTTCAAAAATAATAAAACACTCACAAACAAGGCATTATTTGTTTGATAATCCTCAATATATTTATAACCCATTTATTCTTATAATAAGGCTCATACTATATCCTAAATAGATCCTACCTCATTTATTATAATAATAAATCTCTTACTATATCCTTAAATTTTAATGTTGATGTAGTAATATTTATTACCATAACTAAATTATCCCAAGAGTTAGACAAAGAATAAATAAAATCTATACACTTTTCTTCTTCATCAATTTTAATTTCTATAGAAAGTAATTGAATTACCACACGTTCACCATTATTCATTCTCAATGAATACAATTTATTTATGGAGAAATAGTTTGTTCACTACAAACCTTATCTCATACAAATTCCCTAACTTCTCCCATAGTTCCTTATAATTTTTTCCACTACACATTCATAAATATGGAATAAAATAGACACAATATGATTGAATTATTCACCTTCCTACCAATATTTTACCAATCTTCTACCTTCATATGTACAATTTGCATCTCCTAATACAATAACTCACTTATATTTGTCTGTAATAATATCTTCCATCTCAAGCATCCAAAACTCAAATTTTAGAGCATTAATTTTTTCAATATCTATCCTTATGCTTCCCATCATTCTCTTTCACATAAATATTCCTATACTCCCACTCTTAAATTAGTTTATCATGTGTTAAATGAAACCCTAACTCTTGAAAAAAAAAGATAATACCTAGCTCTTAAACAAAATGAATAGAAAATGAATGATAAACTAATACAAGAGAAGAAATATCAACAAAATATTTAAGCTAAAATTTGAATAGGATAAATTTCACAAACACAATATTACATAATACATAAAATTTCACTTGGTAAACCCTTAGGATAAAAAAATAGAATAGTGACAATAATGTACTTCTCATTTCTAATCTACCCCTATTGCATGTGCAATTATATATAGGCATATCAATAGATAACTACATAACCAATCTTACAATACCATATGTACCAAATCTATGGGCTAAGAATACAACTCATAATAATTCCCCATAAAATTATGGGTCATAACACCACTTGTATTATTAATATTGGTAAAAATACATATGGGATCACCAAAACATGCATTCATTCTTAAAAAAAATTTATTAGGCACTCATGTTCTTGAACCCTTGATTGGGAGGCCACTAGTCTCACAAACCCTATAACCAAGGTGATGCCCCACACCCAAATTATTATCCATGAATATACAATACCTAAGGGGTGTTACACAATCAAAGTATAAAACAAACATCCAATAAAAATTGTCACCATACTATTAAGATATTAAAAAATACAAATAATTCTTTAATAAACCTTATGGTGGAAAAAAATGAATGTGTTAATCATCCAATGGTCACACATTCCCAAAGTCATGGAGTAATTCTATTTCCAAATTAGAAATAGTGAATTCTATTGATCTATTAAGTTATAAACTTCACTTGATATTTACACATATCCATCAACTACACAAAATAAATAAACCAAATTGTGATCATAACTTTTAAATAAAACTAGTCATATATATGATCAACAAAAAAATGGAACTATAAACCAAGATGCATGGCCTCAAAAAAGGTGAATTTATACATGGAATTCCTAATTGAGTCACATGATAATGGATTTCATAGAGTGATATATTAAATTTTGAAATACCAAAAGATTTGTGTGGGTGCATTGGTTCAATAATTCTATTTTAAATTACCATTGGGTTTGTTCATTATAAAAAAAATGTATGTCATAGTATGAAATGTGATCCAAACTTAGCATATATCAAATGAATTACCAATTATTAAGTGAGTTCATGAGGGTGCATAAAATAATAGGTGTATGATCATTTGATTAAAATAAAAAATTGGTTTGATGAAAACTAAATCTTGAATACACTGTGGAAACCTTGAGAAACTAATTGAAGGTGAAATTTTGATTTATCTTCTTCTGCCTTCTAATTTGGTTCATAATTTAGAAAAAATGAGACATGGATGAATTTTTCAAACAAGTTTGTAAGTCAATTTTAAATAAAATTGGGTCTGTATTTCTTCAAAATTAATGGGGATGTATTAGTCACACAAATGGTGATTTTATAGAGAAAATAATATTAAGTGATTAGAAATCAATTATTTCTTGTTTAAAATTTTAATAATTCAACTAAGTCATGAAAGAAAATTTTCTATTTTTAATAAATATCTTAAATTTAGTTTTAGTTTCATCACACAACATACTAGGTCTTGCATCTTTAAAGAGTCATAAATGTTTTAAGTGGTCCATTTACCTCACCTTGAAATATTTCTATATGGATCCAGATAAATAGTTTGATAAGAACATTATTAAGGGTACTTTATTTTATTTTTATTTTTTATGTTTTATGAATGCGTTTCTTTTAATTTATTCTCATTTATTAATTTTGGAAGAAGATAAGAAACTAATAATATGGGTGTGGTGGAAATACCTAATTGGTGATACATGCATAATCAAAATGCAAATGGAGAACTCCTCTTTGGCTTGGAAGGAATAACCTACAAATAAGAAAACACTAACAAAGGGGTTGTTAGCAAGATAATTGGGTGGACTACCTAGTGTGAGCTAGATCCACAAAGTGTGACCTTGCTAGGAGGCTATCAATCCACTCTTAATAACAATCAAGTTGAAAGAGATAAAAGTAAGGTACTTGCATAAATAAAATGAAATGCAATACAAGAAGAAAGTAGAAATTTTGTTAAATAAAATGACTATATTTAACAAAAGTGGGTTAATATTCATGCTAAAGTAGGTGAATTCATGTTTAAAAAATTAGAAAAGGGTTTGTGAATAGGTAGGAACATAGAAAGTTAGGTTTGGTTGGGGTTAATGGGATAAAAATAACTTGTGATTTTCTACCATAGTGACCATCGATGGTTGGTTGAACCATTGATGGTTAAGATAACCATCGACGGTTGGGTAACTATTGATGGTTGGGGTGACTATTGACAATTAAGTTATCCATTGGTAGTTGCCTATGGATTTTTGAAGATACTCAAAAAAGAGTTATAGAATGGGTGAATGGTCTGATAATGGTTCTGTTAAGGATCTGGAAGTTGGTAAACAAGGTGCAAATAGATTTGACCAGGTTAGGAGGTAATAAATCCAATGAAACAAAGAATAAGTAAAATATACCTGTAGCTTACTAGATGGTTGATGGTTGAAAGCTGGGGTAATTTTTCCATAGTAACAATACTTTGGCCTCAAATGAAAATTTGGTAGAGGTTTGGGTCTCTTTTTCTATTGTTAAGTTACTGAAGGAAGAATAGATGTTGGAAAGCTTGAATACCTGTATGAAAGAGTGCTTATGATAATGGACCACTTTCACCTCCTACTCCCCTCTTTTTATAAGTAAAGAGAGATGGAGGATATAAGGTTCCCTAGAGGGTGAGGCTATTGATTTTGATGCTTGGGAGTTCATTAACATCATATAAGGCAAATATATTAAACTATGCCTCATTATCTCACACACAACTAGTGATGGGTTAGAGTAGTAAGGATTATACCATCGATGATCAGGGTAATCATCGATGGTTAAGCTAACTATCGGTGGTAGAGTGTATAGATAAAAAGGGGTCAAGTTAAGTTAAAAGGGTTGGGTTAATGTTCAAGTTAGTCAGTAGGTAGAGAAGGGTTAGGTGGTCCATAGGGGGTTCTAAGGTATTTTGACACCTAGTAAAGTTTTTTAGTGTCTACATTTTGCCCATTTTTGTTATTTGACTTTGAATTAATATGCTACAAAATAAAAATAGATTGTTTGATCGAAGGTCTATTTACCTTGAGTATGAGAAGAGGTGTTCACCCTCAAATTGGGAGTGAATGAGGTGAAACTAAAATTGAGTCAGGGTTTGATAGGTGGTATATGGTGAGTCATGAGGTTGGTGATAAAAAATTGGGGGGTATTTGAGATGTAAACATGTGCACAAAATGTGACTAAGTGTGATAACTAGGATCATACACAAACTAAGGTTACCAATGTTAGTAAAAATAAGGTCAATTTTAGAATTACAAATGATAAGGTAACCAGTCCATAGCATTGGTCATAGTTGATCAGGTTACTCTATAATTCTCCTAGACAAGATTGATGTTTTCATAGGTATCTAAGGTAGGAAGTGCTCCCTTGAAAAACATAAATGGTTTGGTCATACACAAGGTGGTGCAAATTTAAATGGTCAACATGACAAGGTTGGTCAGTATGGTCAAAAATACTAATTAAAGGTCATCAAAGAATATGTGATTATTTGGGTCAAAAATAGCCAACATCAAGGTGGATATGGTCTAATGATTAGGTGGAGAAGGCTAATCTCCAAAAGTTCAAGTTTTGGTTTGGGGGAGATTAGGTGATCTCTAAAATTTAGGCACTTAGGTTGGGTACCTAAAAAATTTAAAAGTGATATCTTGATCGTAGACAGTTAGGGTTTCCAAGATCAACCGTTGAGGGTCACCTTAACCATCGATGGTCAGGGTGAAACCCTAAAAGTGTAGAATATAAAAAGTGAAAATGAAATTTCATTTTCACTTTTGACATTTTGACCTGCATGCTTCCATTCATTCTAGTGATTTAGTAATTTGACATTTTATTATGAGAGCTGACTAAGTGTTTTAGTGAGATGGTGATTAGTTATTAGTGATTGGTTGAAGGTGTTTATTGAGGTGATCAACTAGGACTAGATTGCAGGGTAGATGATGACATGGCTAAATAGTAGGATGTAGGCTCTGACCTTGATAGCGATCAAGGAATGAACTAGGAGGTGTTTTAAAATTGTTAGTTTAGTTAATTTAGGTGTGTTGGAATTGAATTTGGGTAGGTTGTAGTTAATTTGATAGGGGTTTTATGGGTTTTGGCCTAAATTTAGGCTTTGTATGAAATTAGAAAAATTTGTGGTTGATAATTGAATTTGGTGTCTGATTTGGGTTGAGGGTGGATATAAGATAGAATTAGGTAGTTTGTTTTTGTTGTTTTGTTATAGTTTTGAGGTAGGCAAGTTCAAGGGTTTCACCACTAGTGATCACACATAGTGACCATCAATGGTTTGACCTGACCATTAATGGTCAGCATAAATATTAGTGGTTGAACATTGAGGTAAAAGGGTTTACCCAACCATCGATAGTTTAGGTGAACCATCGGTGGTTGAGAGTTTTTATGGGAAGTTGTGTGTTAAAATAAAAATTTATGTTAAAATGTTTTAAGTAGTGGTAGGGTAGTTTAAAATGATAAGTATAAATTAGGGTAAGGGAATTTGTTAAGTAGGAATAATGTGTTTGACATGAGTTTGTAGAGTGAAGTGTAATTGATAGATTATAGTAAGTGTGAAAATGTTTTCCAATAAAAGTAGATGTTTATGATAGAAGCATTAGGTTTTGGTTGGATAGGTGAGGGTAGATGTTTAAAATGTTGGTGAGTGAGTGTTGTAGAGATAATGTTGTTAAGGTAAGGGTTAGAATAGGTCAATGTAGGTGACTTTTTAGGTTGATAAAGAGGTTGATGTAGGTAGAATGAATGAGCCAGTGTGTGTGATAACTTGATATTTTGTAGGCATAAGACAAGATCTAGATGAGGGATCATGTTCCAAGTATTTTTATAGAGATCCATGGAGAGATGATTAGCAATGATTAGACACATATGGAGGAGGTTGGAGTAGGAGACATGTGACATTATTAGAAATTATCATGAGATGAGGCCATAAGCCTCATTAAGAGATGGGATCTAGCAACAAACACCTTCCTACTATCGACAGGAGAGATGACCATCCTATTGGAGGATGTTCATAGGATTACATGGATGCCTATTAGAGGGGAACCTATTTACCACATTGAGAGTGAGGAGTAGGATGAGTAGATGGAGATTTTGTATGGTGAAGATTGGGTCCATGCTAGGTGGCATTCAAGTGGTTTTGATTACAAGCCAGTATACCAGAGGGTACCAGATGATAAGTGCTTGATAATGATGATGATGATGATGATGATGATGATGCTAATGACTTGTTTTATGTTGTCTAATTTGATTATTGGACAATTTCCTTATCTATTACTAAGAATGTTGGTGGAAATGTTACTCGGGAAGATGTTGTTTGAGTGGGCACAAATCTTACTAGTTTAGATATACAGGGAGCTCTAGGAATTTTGAGCTCACAAGAGATATGGGATCAGTGTTAGATTTGTGTTCCATTATTAGGCATACAAACACATTTGGGTTTTGAGACCTTTAGGGCTACCATGGGATGGCTATGCTTAGGTAGACTATAGAGTGGGCTTCCTATGATAGAGGTGAGATTATGCATTGACAAGGGTTGATGGAGGGATGAGGGACATTGATTGCTTTAGAGATGCATTAGAGGTTTTGGTTGTAGGTGACATCATTTAGAGACCATATGTGGAGTGACCTAGGTGGGCTTAGTATATCTATCACACTTTATGTTTGTAGAGTTAAAGGTGGATCTATGGGAGGAGAGAGGGTGAGACTGAGCTCATACCATTCGATAGAGTTTGGAGGTAGTATGGCCTTATGCAAGGAATTATAGTTCCTTTCTCAAGGTATAGGAGGGAGGTGTGGAGTTTTTGTTACTTGAGCCATAGCTAATAGATGTAGTATTAGACCATGAGGAGCTACCTATAAGAGTAGGGATAGATTATGTCAATTTTGTTGATGGATATGTAGAATGCTAATAGGCCATTTATGTAATGATCAATTTTGGATGGGATGATGGGGGATGATAGGCCATGAATGTAGATCTAGTTGGGGCATAGGTGTAGAGTAGTGGTCAAGATGGATAGGTAGTGGTAGCACTAACAATTGCACAGGCTCAAATTATAATTTTATAAGGATAGGTGGTCACATTGTAGGACCAAATTATCATGCTATAGGGTTAAGTTACCACCATTACAACTGAGAGAGACCAGGTGAGGACCTCCCTTAGTTTGGTGACCTAGGAGAGGGATACCCTAAGATAGAGGGTAGGAGCAGTGGCAACACCAATAGAAGGGCCACCTAGTGTGATTGCTATGACATGATACTTGGCCATGATTGAGGAGTTGATATATTATTAGTCCATAGTGATGGCATAGTATCTAGAGTAACCAAGATGGAGAGAGTATAGGGTTAGTTTAGCAGGTAGAGCAGTAGTGGTGACTCCAAGGTAGTGGACCTCTATAGTGAGTGGAGAGATAGGCATCCTAGGAGGACTAACACTAGATGGTATTACTATTGTAGGAGCAAGAGGGACTAGTGGTAGTGGTACCCTAGGGGCATAAAATATGATAGGATGTTATGTTGTAGATGTATATGATTTTGATATTGGCCTACATGTCGATGATGTGAGATGTACATGAAAGAGAGATATTTATACATTATTACATGTATTATTTATTTTATGGACATAATGTATATGATGATGTTTATGATATAGATGTGATGTATGTTTCATGATTACACACACACACACATATACATGTGTGTGTGTGTATACATACATACATATATGTATATATATCTATACACACACATACACATACACACATACGCATACATACATACATATAATATATATATATATATATATATATATATATGTATGTATGTATATATGTATGTATGTATGTATGTATGCATATGTATGTATATATATGTGTGTGTGTATAGATATATATACATATATGTATGTATGTATGTATGTATGTATGTATGTATGTACACACACATATGTATGTGTGTGTGTGTGTTTATAATCATGAAACATACATCACATCTATATCATAAACATCATCATATACATTATGTATACATACATATATATATATATATATATATACACACATATATATACATATATACATATATATATATATACATACATACATACATACATACATACACACACACACACACATATATATATATATATATATACATATATGTATGTCTGTATGTATACACACACATATGTATATATGTGTGTGTGTGTGTATAATCATGAAACATACATTACATCTATATCATAAACATCATCATATACATTATGTCCATAAAATAAATCATACATACATACATGTATACATACACACACACACACACACACACACACACACACACACACACACACACACACACATGATTTATGTTCATGGTTCATGGTTCATGGTTTACATGTTTTGATGTTAGGATGCTTTATGCTTATGATATGTGGATTCAGTAGCTTTAGGCATGTGATGATTTAAGGATGATGTTTTTATTTTATTCATGGATATGATGATGAATGGTTCAATTATGGCTACTTATGTGGTTTATGATATGATGTTTATATGATGCATTGTTTTGATCATAGATAGATATATGATGTGTTTCATGGATATGGCTCAGAATGTTATGTTCATCATTGATGTTTATTGTTTATGATCATGGAGATGTAATGTGATTATGGTTAAGGATGTAATGAAAATACATAAATTATGTTAAATAACAAACTAAATGTAGGAAAAAGAAATGAGAATCATGATAAATATGTCTACATGTAACAATGATAAGAGGGTAAGGAAAAACACAATGCCTTTTCATTGGTAAGGACCTAAAAAAATAGAATTTATATTGGTTTAATGAACATAAGCCTTTCGAATGCTTCACACTAGCATGTTTTGCTAGAAAAAAGGGTGTCTTGATCACATTGTGTCAAGTAAGCTAATAATCCCTTGATTTAAAGATGGTGTAAAGGGGAGATAGGTGATGGGTGAAAAGGTATATGGGTGGATAGGTAAGGTAACCTTATGTGGTTTAGTTTGCCCCTTCTTTAGGTGACCTAAGAACCAAATTTGACAAGTCCATGTCATAATGATAGGTGTATATTGATAGATGTGGGAAGTATACTAATGCTATATATGAAAGTTGATTACAACTTTCTTGGGATAGCTAATTTTGTTATGATTTAGGGGGTTTTGTTATTTTTGTTTTTGATAGGTTGTGAAGTTGATCGATGTGAGAAGATTCAAATAATTTATTTTGACCCATTTGACTTAGTCATCCTTTTAGGGAGTGTTCTAAGTTTGGATTTGTTTATTTTGGTAGTTATCCTTCAAGGGAGCAGTCTATATTTTAAACAATTTTAGTTTTATGCAACTATCTTTCATGGGAGTAGTCTGCTATGCTAGAGATATGTGACCCAAGTAATATTTTGGTGTCTCAATTGTTTCAATGCAAGGTTTTAGACATGGATGATTCTAATTAGGCTTAGAGGTTTACCTTTATGAGGGCAAAAATTTTAGCACAAGAAGGTAATGATAGGTAAAATGGGTGAGCTTGAGAGACAAAAGATCATGGGATTCTATCTTGTTAGAGACAAAAAGTATCCATGAGAACCATGATATGGGTAGATTTGTGGTACCCATATTTAGGATTAGGCTATGACTATGATGATTAATCACATGATTTTATTTTGTAATTGGTTTTCCTAAAAGGGATAAGAGGAATGTATGAGGGTAAAAATCTCTTAAATCAAGGGACAAGATTAAGTTAGATAAGAAGGTGAGTTTGATTCTTCTTTAACAAAATAAAGGATGCATATACAAAGCATTGAGAGGATCAAGTTCTAGTTTTCCTTTGAGAGAGTATAAATGATAAACTCATAATCCATACTTATGGGTTATGATGTAGGGTCCAAGCCAATTGAAAGTAAACTTGCTTCTTTAGCTTTTCTCCATATTGGTTACATGTCTATTTTCCTTTAGGATGAGGTCTTAGATATTGAATTCTCACTTTTTAGGTGTTTTCTATAGGTGAAATTGATTCATTCTTAATAGATACAAAGATGGTTAAGAATTTCTAGGTGATGTTTGTCAAGTAGCTCAAGTCATGTTATATATTCCTAATGATAGTCACTTTCTAAAATGATGTCTTGTAAGGATATGTGAAGAGAGGGAATATAGACTTTGAGAGGTAAGACTACATCTACTCTAAAGATTAGAGAGAAATGGGTAGCACCCATAGAGGTTCTAATGGTAGTGTGATAGGCTCATAAAGTGAAGGGGATGTGCAAGTGTCAATCCCAACCTGAAGTAATGACTATTTTGGTCAACATTTTGTTAAGGATTTTATTAGAAGCTTCCACCTATCTATTTGATTAAGGATGGTAAGGTGAGTAAAATATTAACTTGATGCCAAATGCATCACATAGACCTTAAAATTTCTTGTTCTTGAAAGATTTGCCATTATTGATGATGATTTTATGGGGAACACTGAAATGATAGATGATGTGATGGTTGATGAAGTTGAAAATCTTGTTGGCTTTAGTTGAGATGAGAGGAATGGTTTCCACCCACTTGGTGAAATATTCAGTGGTGGTAATGATGGATTGATGTCATTGTGAAGAATGAGGGTTGATTTCCCCAATGAGATCGAATCCCTATTATGAGAATAACTAATAATATTTGGATACTTGTAGCCCATGGGTAGGTGCATGATGTAAATTGGCATGTTGTTGGTACTTAACACACTTCTTAACATAATTATAATAGTCTTGGTTGAGGGTGGGCCAATGTATCCAAAGTGAAGGATGCATTTAGCGACAAGTAGGCCACTAAAGTGTCCCCCATAGATTATATCATGTATTTCCCTGATATCATGGGAAGCTTCATGACTATGTAGACAATGGAGAAAGAGGCCATCAAAGCTACACTTGTAAAGGATTCCTCATAGTATGGTGTAATGAGAGGCACTCTGAACAAAGGCTCATTGGGTATTCCTAAAGAGATTGGGAGGAATGATGTTGAGGTTGAGGTAGTTGAATATTTGCTCATACCATATGTCAGATAGAGATGATTCCACACTACAGATGGTAGGAAGGTTAGAATGGATATAAAAAGGTGTGATAAAATGGTGGATGGTTAAAAAAAGTTTCGACTTGATAGGGTGAGATATAATTTGGGAAGCAAGGGAAGCTATTGTATCCATGAACTTGTTGGTAGATTGAAGAACATATTGAATGAGGTAATGATTGAATGATGATAAGAATACTTATATAAGTTGTTTGTACTTTTTAAAAACATCATTATTACATTGGTAAAATCCATTGACCTATTTGACCACAAGTTGGGAATTGTCAAAGACACTAATGGTCTTGATTCCCAAGACTAGAGTGGTTTAGAGACATATGACTAGGGATTCGTACTCAACCACATTTTTGGTGTATTCAAAGTTAAATTTAAAGGAAAGAGGAAGAGGTTCACCATCAATGTTAATGAAGATAACTATGGTACCCCCACTTTATTAGCATTTAGAACCATTGAAGAACATGGTCATTTGGAAGGTGGCGTCCTCTTGAGAAAGGGTCAAAATAGACTCATTAAGAAATGCAATAAGAAGTGGTTGGTTATCTGGTAGAGTATCTTCAACCAATTGGTTGGTAATAACTTACCCTTGAATTGAATTTTTCTAACAAAACTCAAGACCAAACTTAGTTAATAACATGAGCCACTTAGCCATATGCTAGTTTTGGTATGGTTTAGAGTGAATGTACTTGAGTGGGTCAGTGTTAGTGATGACATAGGTTTTGTGATTAAGAAGATAATGATGAAGTTTGGAAGCCACAAAGACTAAGGTGAGGTAAAGTTTCTTGGAATGGGTGTATCAAGTCTCATACTCTATAAGTGTTCAACTTATGTAGTAGACAACTTTCTCTTTGTTTTATTCATCATGGTGAGTAAGCATTGCCCTTAAGGAATGGTTAGTAGTAGATATGTAAAGGTAGAAGAGTTGATCCTCATTAGGAGTGGTAAGCATAGGTGGATAAATAAGATATTATTTGATTGAGTCAAAGGCTTATTGGTATTCCTTGGTCCACTTAAAAGAGGTATCTTTCTAGAGAAGATGGTGAAAGGGTTGACATCTATCTAATAATTAAGAGATGAAATGATGGATAGATTGGAACTTCCCCTATATGATATGGAGTTGCTTAAAGTAGGTAGGAGGAGTCATCTCCAAAATTTATCTAACTTTGGTAGGGTCTAATTTGATTCCTCAAAAAGATATGATAAAGACAAAAGGCTTTACAAAAAGGACCCCAAAAATACATTTATTTGGGTTGAGTCTGACGTGAAAATGGATTAGGCATTTAGAAATGATGGTGAGAAAGGCTAGGTGATCCTTGAAATGTTTAGATTTCCTAAGGAGATAATCCACATAGTCCTCTATTATTTTATAGATTAGATCAAGGAAGATGTAGGTCATCACATGTTGGTAAGTTCTTCTATCATTTTTCAGACCAAATGGCATGACCTTGTAGTAGAAGGTTCCCCATGGGGTGATGAAAGAAGTTTTATGTTGATCCTTGAGGTAAATCAAGACTTGATTATATCTTAAGAAACCATTTATGAGAGATAACATCTCATGGCTAACTGTAAGATCAATAAGTTGGTCAATGTTAGGTAAAGGAAAGTCATCCTTTGGGCAAATGAGGTTCAGGTCACAAAAGTAAATATAGAGGAAAAGTTCCCCTATGGTTTTGGTAATGGGAATGATGTTAAAAACCCATTGAGGATAATATATGGGTTGGATGAAGTCAACATATAAGAGACATTGAAGCTCTTATTTGACTAGAAGGGCGATCTGAGGGTGCATCCTATAAAGATTTTACCAAACAGGCTTAGCATTAGGATGGGTGATAATGTTATGTAGGGTTATATAAGGGTTAATTTTGGAATATCTTAATATGACAAAGAAAATTATATGTTGTGATCATGAAGGAAAGAAGGGTAATCTTTTTAATTTGTGGAATTCAAGGATTGTCCAATCTTAACAATGTAAAGGTTATCCTAAGTACCCAATTTGGCATTGATGATGGATTCATTCAACATGGTTTAGTTCTTAAGCGGAAGACATTTATGGATAGAATAATCCCATACACCAAGATAAGTGAGAATGGAATCATCATCCTAATGTTGGATGGTGTTGATGGTAGGAGAATCATTTTCTACCATTTCCAAATGGATGAGAGGAAGGATTTTAGTTTGGCCATCCTTTTGATAAGTCAGGGGGACAAAAATAATAGTATTTATAAAAAAAGGTTAGATGTTATGGTATCAAAATCTTTAGAATTAAAAGGAGATGGGATTGGTGAGGATGGGATATCCTCATTGATGGTGGTGATGGGTTTAGGTGAGGTGGGTTCTTCTGGTGGTATGAACCCAAGTCCAAATATCTCACAAGGTTTTTATGTTTTGATGGTAGGTAACTCATGAGGTTCATGCTCATAATGGCTTAGGCCAAATCCATTCCATGCACACCTATGAAGGTATAATTTGGCAAATGCCAGTTTGTCAACATATGAGAAGTTAGAGGTAAATGGTTGGATGGTGGAAGTAGTGGTGGAAATAAGAAGTGGATGATAAATTCCCCCATAGATTAAGTTAATTTGATGATTGGGAGGCTTGAAAGGGTTGATGGTTTTGATGTTGGGTTCATAACTAGGATCATGGGTGAGGTTCCCATACTCTTGAGGAGTGGGGAAAGCATCCAAGGCTAGAAGATGATACTCCCCAAGTGAGAGATGTAAGAACATGGATTCCAAGAGGTCCTCTATGGGGATCTGAGAAGAAGGGATAAATGAGATAGTTTAAGCTTCATCGATGGTAGGGGTGGATGTGTTGGTGGTTTTGGTTGATGAGGCGGTGTTGTTGTTGGTTACTGGTGAGGTGGATGAAGGAAGAAGAAGAACATCATTGGGTTGATGTCATGTTACATGAGGAAAAATGACTAGGGTCAGATATTATAGTAACAACATGACCTTTGTGTTAAAATTTGAGACATTAGTGTAAGGTAGAAGGGACATAACTCATGGCACAAATCCAAGGGCATCTAAGTAAGACATTGTATTATAACTTGTCTTCTACAATGTAAAATAGTTATGGAATTGTATGAGGTCCCAAGTGGATATGGAGGATGATTGTCCCCAAGGTAGTGGCCATAGTGTCATTAAAGGAGTAGAGAAATGCTATAATTTTTGACATTATATTCTTAAGAAATTGAATTTGGTCATATGTATGGGAGGAGATAGTGTTGATACTAGCTCCTCCATCAATCATTACCCTTTTAATGTGGGTTTGATTGATGTATGTTGTGATGAAGAGGGGAGGATTGGGATCTTTAGAATGGATAGAAGGTATTTTTGAATCTTGGAAGGTGACAAAGGTAGAAAGTTGAAGGGTTCTGATAAAAGATGTAAGAGGTTGAGGATCTTTTGGTTGAACCTTGATTGATTGTAGGGCCTCTATCAATGCTTAGTAATGATGGGGTGAGGTGTTGATTAGTTCATAAACGCTGATTTTCACCATTATTTGGTGAAGTTATTTTAACACCACTTGTTGGATGGATTTGGAAGGGTTAGATGGAGAGAAACCCATAATGGATATTTTGGGTTTTGGAGAAGGTGAAGGTAAAGGTGAAGGTGCTTGGTTTCTATTAGAAGTTTGAGGGGTATAAGGGTAGGTCCATGGTATGGACACTTTTACTTTTCCCTTATCCTTTTATTGGGCTCAATATTAGGTAACCATATGGATAGTGTGGATTAAGGGAGGTGTTGGAATAAATGGTTGCTTCAGTTCCTCCTTACTTTAAACTAAGAGTGGAAGAGTAGGTAAATTTTTGATGGGTTGAGTTGGTAGTTGGGTTAATAATGGGCTCAAGGTAGGTTCATTTGATAACAGATTATCCTCATCCCATAAGCTATGGACAAGTGTTTAGAGAGTTTTTTAGTTCTATATATCATATTAAAGAGTCCTATGGTAAGAGAAAATAAAATTTTCATTGAACCATGATGGTTCAGGATGTGAAGAGTCAAAAGGTTTGATGGGTGGTAGGGTTAAGGAAGATGTTTTCACCAACCTTTATAGAATGGTTGAATAAGATTTGATCAAAGGTGTTGATAGTATTGGGTTTTTGGTTTTAAGAGTGGGATCCTTCCTAAGAGTAGGCTTCACCATAGAAATTGTAGGTGGTGGAAGGGTTTTGGTAGGTGGTTTTGGTTAGGAGTGTTTGGTTATGGTTGGTTTGAAGGTAGAAGATTTAGATGTGGAGGGTGAAGGTTTGGTGATAGGTGGGAAGGTAGAGGTAGCTAGGTTAGTTAATAATGATGGGGATTTCGATGATTTAGAGGTAGGTGTGGGTAGAGTAAAAGGAGAAGGTTTACTAGATGAGGAATAGGTAATAGGGATAATAAAGGGATGGGGTCCTAAGATAGAACGTAAGTGTGAAGGAAGTGGTATGGGTCTAGTTCAAGGTGTAAGTTTAGGTGGTAAAGGATTCCAAGATGATGGGAAAAAGTGTCTCTATCTAGATTAGGTTGAGAAGTAAACTCTAGACTTTGGACTATTGTAGAAAAAGGCTTGTAAATGGGTTTGATTCCTTGGTAATTGGTTTCAAAAGTTAAGCCTATAGGTAGAGGTGAGGGGTTAGTTTCTTCACCTATGTTCTTGATGGAAGGTTCCAAGGTTTGGTAGGATGATTCCTCCATGGAAGTTGTAGGTAAGGTGATCTCTTCCTTTGGATTGGTTTCCAAAGAGGAAGTGGTTGGTTCCATGGTAGGTGCGAAAGGTGTGATAGCCTCAAGTGAAGGAATATATATGATTACTTATTTTATTTTGATGTCCAAAGGAATGGTAGGTAATTTACCCACTTCCATAGGTGGAGTGGGTGAAGAGGTGGTTGAAACAATGGTTGCTTCCTTTGGTATTTCTATCAAAGGAGATGCAGATAGGTCCATGGTCTTAATAAGTAAATAAAAAGGGGTGGTTGCTTCCTCTATTTTAATGTACAAAGGAATAGAAGGTGAATCCATAACTTTAATGAGTGTAATGGAGTAAGGGGTAGATGAGGTGATGGTATCCTCAATGATATGTTCACTAATAATGACATTAATTATATGGACTTCTTGAACGTGAGATGATTCCAGTTTATTATCATCATAGTTGGTGGAAGGGGCATGGTTGGGAAAATGTTTAAAAATATGTCAAGGGAATAATTTGGAGGTGCATTGGGATTATCAAACACAAGTTATCCCTTATAATTCATGTTTTGGACAATAGTTTTAAAGGTATTGCACCTACTAACATCATATCCAATGACGCAATAGAAAGCACAAAGATTGTTCTCATTGGACCAACAAGTGTAGGGTGAGAGGAATAAAATTATTGGGGAGGTTTTATGAGAGGAAGTTGTAAGATGTTTTTTTTAATTAATTTATCCAAAACTAAAGCATAAGACTCCCTTATTGGATTATATTGTTTTAGGGCAACTCAGTTTTGATTTCAATTTGGTGGGTTGGAAGAGTTAGAGGAATTGGTGGGGTTAGGTTGGTTGACATTTGGTGGTGGAGTGGTTTTAAATATAATTGATTTGGTGGATGCCTTTGATTTTTATTGGGATGTTTAGTTTTATTTGTGGTTTTGGTATAAAAGGGTCATTAGATTTAAAGCTAGAATTTTTGTTCTACAGTTTCAGTTTTCCCTCATCAATGGCTCGGATTTCCAATTTTTGTGCCATGGTAAAAACCTCATCAAAATTCTTAAAATTTTGAACTTGAAGAGTAGGTGAAATATATTTGGTGCAACCCTAAGATAAAATCTCAATAAATTCAAGTTGGGGTAAGGAGAAAGAAAGTTGGTTGATGAGACCTCTCCATCTAGCTACAAAATCAGCAATTGTTTCATCATCAAATTTCTTAATGGAGTATAGGTCAGTAATAGAGACCTTTTTAGATATATTAACTAAAAAATGATCTAAAAAGACTTGGGAAAGTTTATAATAGGAAAATATGTATTTATTGGTGAGAGCACTATACCAATCTAAGGCTGGTCTAGATAAATGCATGGGGAAGGTACGAAGGAGAAGAACATCATCATATGCAATAAAATAACAAGAATGGTGAAATGCTCTCAAGTGTTTTTGGGGTTCCTCCTTGATTTGTAACTTGAAAAAATTGGGTGGTTCCCATTTAGGAGGATAAGATCAGATAGGAATGTATGGATGGATAGGTTCATTACAAATTTGATCATAAGATAAAAGGTTATGGGCCCCAAAGATAGATGAATCTAAGTTGGTCATTTTGCACATTAACATTTTTACCAAATTTTTTTGAGGTTTGGGAGGTCCATAATTGGATGGTAATTTTGGTTGAGGTTGGGTGGATTTAATGTAGGGATAAGAGGTGGAATGTTGAGAAGATGCCACATATTGGTATGTGGTCATTATAGGTTGGAATGGTGCCACATAAGGGTTGATGGGAACAAAAGATTAGGTAGAAGATGCTATGTATCCTTATGTATTAGGAACATATTGGTAATAATTCATGGGTATTTATTATGGGATTGATATGGGTTGATTTAGAGGTATGGATGGGTTGGTAGTTGGTTGGGGTTGAGTAGTAACTCTTGTGATAATAGGTGGAAGGGTAGGGGTATGAAAAGTACCAAATTTTAAAGAGAGGTAGATATTATATGGTTGGTGGTGATAAGAGGAATGGTGGAAATAGGGGTAGAAGATACCCTCATGGTGGATGAGGTATGGGTAACAAGAGGTGAGGTTAACCCTATGTTAGAGGTATTGGTTGGTGTGGGAGGCATTTGGATATTGGTTAGAATGTTGGATTAGGTTTTGATGGTGGTAGTGGATGGGATATTGGTAGAAGAAGATGCTTGGTTTATCAAAATTTTGGTGGAGGTAACACCAATGATAAGAGGGGGAGGCATACCATAAGGTGGATCTGTAGGAGGAACAAGCAATATGGGTGAAGTGAGCTAAGGTGTTAAGGTAATGTTGGAGGGCCATGGGGTTATTATTAAGAAAGGTAAAAAAATTTGTATCACCCTCAACAACTATTTAAGGCATGGTAGGAGGGGGAGAAAGATGAGGATAAATCTCAACATTTGAAGTGTACTCCATGGAAGAAGAGGAAGATAAAGATGATGGTTCTTAGTTGGTTTTATTCCTCAATTATTATTTAGTAAAGTCCATGAGAGGAATATAAAATAAATGATGAAAACTCACACTTAAAAAAAAGAAATCAAAAGGAAAATAATCTAAAGACAATCCAAACATACACTAGAAATGTGTTTAAGACATAGGATTCTTTTTAGATCATTTTTGGCTTATGCCTTCACAAATGTGAAGAAGAAAATTAGGTTTATAGATCAGGAAATAAAGAGGAAATCTAAGGTTGGTTTCAGGTTGTTTTTAGGTGCTCAAAATAAAGAATTTGTATTGAGCGTTAGTACATGGTTTGATATTGGGTCCTACCCCCTCACTTGACACACTACAATGATAAGGGTGTTAGGTGCTTAGCCAAGATATACTAAATTTCAAAGTTTATACTTAAATATAGAGCTGAGTTATTTCTCCCCTTGGTAATGACCTCCAAGAAGGATTGTTGGGAAAGGGTAAGGTTTACTGCTAGGTGATGAAATCCTAGTTAGAATTTATCTCAAGTTTGTTTTGATGTGTTGATTGATTATATGGTTTGGTAAAGTGTGTTATAACAAGGGTGAAACTACTATTAATTACTTTGCTTTTAAGTTACTAAATGAGCTAAAATAAGCAAACAATCAATGTATGCAAGGTATTTATTTTAAGCCCAAAATAAATTTTAGATTTCATTATATGAGAAAAGAATAAAGGAAGAAAGAAGGGGCACATAAATGATGTTAGGGTCCCACCAAGCATGCCAAAATGGTTCTCTTAATTTTTGCTCCATTTTTAGTTTTGGAAGAAGATAAGAAACTAGTAATATAGGTGTAGTAGAAATACCTAGTTAGTGATATGCCTGTAATCCAAACTAATATGGAGAAATCCTCTTAGTCATGGAAGGAATAACCTATAGATAATAAAAAACTAACAAAGGGGTTGTTGGCAAGATAGTTGGGTGGACTACCTAGCATGAGCTAGATCCAAGAACTTATTAGGAGGTTGTCAATCCACTCTTAATAACAATCAAGTTGAAAGATACAAAGGAAAGGTGCTTGGATAAAGAAAATGAAATTAAATACAAGAAGAAAGTAGAATGCTTTTTAAATAAAATGACTAAATATATCAAAAGTGGGTCAATACTCATGCTAAAGTGGGTGAATTCATGTTCATAAAATCAAAAAAGGGTCTGTGAACAAGTAGGAACATAGAAAGTTAGGTTTGGTTCAGGTTAAGGGGATGAAAATAACATTTTATTTTCTACCATAGAGACCATCAGTAGTTGGGTGAAACATCAGTGGTTAATTTGGTCATCGGTGGTTGGGTAACCATCAATGGTTAGGATGACTATCGATAGTTAAGCTAACCATTGACGGTTGTCTATGGATTTCTAAAGGTACTTAGAAAAGAGTTATAAAATAGGTGAATTATATGATAATGGTTTTGTTAAGGATCTAGAAGTTTGGAAATAAGGTGTAAATAGGTTTGATCAGGTCAGGGGGTAAGAAATCTAATGAAATAAAGAACAAGTACAATAAACTTGTAACTTTCTAGATGGTTGATAGTTAAAAGTTGGGGTAATTTTTCTAGAGTAATAGTAATTTGGCATCAAAATCAAATTTGATAGATGTTCAGGTCTCTTTGTTATTTTTGAGTTGCTAAAGGAAGACTAGATGCTGGAAAGCTTGAATACTTCTATGCAAGAGTGCTTGTGATAATGGATCCTTTTCACATCCTAATCCCCTCCTTTTATAGGCAAAGAGAGATGGAGGATAGAAGGTTCCCTAGAAGGTGAGGCTATTGATTTCAATGATTGAGAGTTCATTAGCACCGCATAAGGTGAATATATTAAATTATGCCTTGTTAGCTCACACACCACTAGTGATGGGTTAGAGAGGTGAGGCCCTGACCATCGATGGTTTGGATAACCATCAATGGTTAAGTTGACCGTCGATGGTGGAGTATCTAGATAAAAAGGGGTCAAGGTTAGTTAAAAGGGTTGGGTAAATATTCAAGTTAGTTAGTGGGTAAAAAAGGGTTAGGTGGTCCCTAGGTGGTTCCAAGGCATTTTGACACTTAGTACAGTTTTTTAGTGTCTATAGAATTTTTGGTTGGGAAGTCTTGGGTATTTATTTACTTCCATCCAAGAATCTATAGACCCAATAGAGCTATTTTTGGCTCCACTTTAGGCTTTTTTCAATTTCCATATGCAAATCCATAACCCCAATGTAGGTTTACTTGAATCACCCTTTTAGGATTTTTTTTAAAAATTTATTTAATTTAAAGATTTCATAGTCTCCTATTTTATTTTATTTCATTTCATTTTATTTTTATTTATTATTTGGAATCTGTTAAAGGGTTTGGAACCAATGTAGCTAGATATAGGGATGGTTATAAAATTCTAATTTTAAGTGATCTTTCTTTTTCTTATTTTTTTACTTCAAGGAAATACTTAATGTAAAAAGTGAAGTTATGATCATTTTATAATGTAAAGATTTTTCTCAAATCATGTGGAAATTATAAAACAAACTTATATTTCTATAATGACGATAAAAACCAATCAAACATGTTATTGATATTTTACCAAAAGTTTTCCATTTTCCTTAAATTTTTAAATAATTTCATAGTAAATCCAGCTCCTCCAACTAGTTAATTATGACTAGCCTCCATATAGAGTGGATTAGGTAATGTGGACAAAATTTAATTTAAAAAGTGATTGAATCATTTAGGAATGGATGTGTGAAAATATGTTCTGAGTTTCACTATTTTATCTCTAGCAAGACCTAACCAAAGAAAATTATTCTAAGAAATACTAAAAGTAATAACTAAAATATGAAAACAAACATACTTGAGAGAAAAATAATTTAACTAATATAAAATTAAATGAAAACTAACATTCAATCCAAAGGTGATGGGGATGCCACAATAGAGTAGTGCTTTATGTATTGTCCATTCACTGAGAGGAACAAGTCTTTGAATTGTAAATCCTTTATTTTTAATGCATGTTTTCCTAGTATCTCATATATTTGATATGAACCAATCCATAACATGTCCAATTATACATGTTAACCTTTGTTCTCATGGGATTTAACCCATTATAAGACCAAATCTAAAATTCTGATTTTTTTTTACCTCTGCCTCTTATTGAACCATCTCTTGACTATGTCTTGATGTTTTTTGAATTTATACAGGACGTCATATAGTGTGTCTTCCATTTAAATAATAATAATCAATATTAATTCTATTCTGTAATCTCCTCCAATGTATTATTGTGTCGACTAATAATCTAGAAACTTCATTGTAATAAAGAATATTGGTTCTTGTTCATAAACTAACAAGAATGGATAAGATTTTAACACTTGTCTATATATGGTTCTATCAAACTATAATTCATACTTTCATAGTGAATTTTAATCTCTTAGTATCTCTATGGTAGACTTATTAATAACATTAAAAAGATTCTTTTTTTTTAATTCATCCGTTCCATTCCTATGGGGGTAGTATTTTTATGAAAACTTCAAAATAATATTATTGTTTTATTATATGAACTCTTGTAGATTGAAACACAATTCCTTTGTCACAAACTGAGGAAAAAGCTATGTCAAACCTTGTAACAATTTTCTCTTCAAGTAATTTGATTATTTATTTAGATATGTTTTCTTTCTGTAAATTTATTCATTCTCTCATGTATAGTAATATGTGGTTGTCAACACAAAATTATTTCCTTTCATAGAGTTAAGATTAATAGTTTTAATGAAATTCAGTACCCATTAGGAAAAAGGTCTATTTTCAATCATTGGCTCCAATGGAATTGTTTCATGTTTCTCCATTTTAAATAATGTTTCAAATTCATGGAAAATCCTTACATGTTTATGGACATCTTGGATTATTATGGGTCAGTAATAGCCTATGATGAGAATTTTTTGTGTTATTATATTACCAAAAGGGTGACCACTTCCTTATTTTCATAGAATGTGCTCAAAATGTCCTTTGCTTCTTCACTAGTCACACATTTGAGATAAATTCCTTCATAATTTTTGCAATATAAAATTCCTTGCTTTAGTATATAATAAGATACTTTAAATCTCATATCTCTTCTTTATACATTTCTTTAATTTTAGAGGACAATTTACATAAAGTAAGAAGTGATTAATGTGATCATATCACTACTATAGCTCAATTTGTGTTTGATCCATTTGCATGACAGTGATCTATGGATCGACCTATATGATTAGCTAAGTGAGGCCTTGACCTCTCACCATTTTAGTTTTTTTATTTAAATGTCATATTCTTTCAACTTGGCCATCCATTTTTATTTGAGCTCTCCCATTTTTTTCTACTAAAGATAAAATTCATTACAATATCAAGAACCATGGCATGGACTTTATTATATAGAAAGTAATGCTTGATTTTTTTTGGTAGCCTTGACTAGGGTATGTGTCTACTTAATCAATGATGAATACTTCATTTATACATCTTATAAATCTGTGCTCATAAATGTAATGGGGTGTTCTTCATCAATTTTATATTTTAGTATAACTATTATAGTGTGATTAAAAGAAAAAGAGTAGAGATATAAATCTATAATGAAGTCCAAACCGATCAATATTGGGGCTTGTGTAATGACATCCTTGATGTTTTGGAATGTGACCTTGGTTTGAGTTTCCCACACTATTTTTGCATCATATTTAAACATGGCATAATAGGTCATACAATTTTAGAAAAACCTAGAAATAAATTTATGTACAAAATTATTTTTTATAAAAAATGATTTTCACTCCTTGTTACTATTTGGAGCCTTTTTTTTTGAAATGGTGATTTTGCTTTCTGTATTTATGGAAATATGTTATCCGGTAATGATATTTCCCAATTAATATCTTTAATGACAAAAAAGATACCTTTTTTTTGGATCTAAATACATCTTGTGACATTTATTTAGAAAATACAGTTAGATTATCCATGTAAACAATAATATATATTCCCACTAAAGCTTGAAAGGCAAAATCAATGACATGCTATAATATGTAACCTAAAATTATTAGACCAAAAATCATCCTATTATAATAAAATGTACTCTATTTTTGGTGATTTTTTAAATCATATATTTTATATTAACCAACACTTGGTTATAACCTAAAAATCCATCAAGAAAAGACATCATCTCAAGACCACAAACCATTTTAACTAATTCCTTTAGAGAAAGTAGTAATTATCTTTTTTTTAAGGATTTATTCATTATTATAAAGTAAAATCATGCAAGATCATCCAAGGCACATGGTAAATCTTGCATCATCTATAAAAAGGTAGGTAGTTTGTAGTTTTAGCAAAGAGTTTCAATGTAGAAATTTCACAATCCACTAATGGAATATCTCAAATTTCATAGGTTCACAAGGGATAAAATGGTCACATATATTTTATTTTCAACCTAACTTATAATGGTCATATAGGTTATGTAAGTCCCAAGTCTAACAAAAATTTTATATTGTTTTGGTGGTCACTTTACAGATTCGAAGCTTGACTAAGGTCACATTTTATATTATTTATTTTCATAGTTCCAAGTATATGGGGTCACTTAGAGTCTCCATGTACGTTGGATATAGTTTGATTAGTGGACACACTTCAAATATTGATTCATGACTAAATGATATTTTTCATGGAGACCACTAGATTTAATGGATTATTAAGTCAAATTATACAGTTTAATAGAGTTCACTTCCCGGGATTCATGAAATAAGTTCATGGGTGGCTGTGTATCAAACATAAAATTTAAATTCATGTTTAGAGACTATTTAGATTCATGGAATCCATGGGATGATGGGTTGATGGGTGATGACAACTGTCTAATTTATTTGAGTGTTCATAGGGTCATGAGCCTTGATTTACTCCCATTGAATAATTAGGGAATTGCATAACTCTGGGAGCCCAAAATTAAAACACGTGTCAAAATCATGGTTTATGTAGGTCACAAGTCAATGGTTTTCATAGCTTGGATTATGCATTGACAATTATAAATCAAATATGAATGTTTTCATGAGACCATGCAGACACACTGCTATTATGAATTGTAGTGAATATTTTCATGGGCCCATGGAGAACTTAGAGATAGTTAGGAATCCATTTGAAACCCATTGAGTAGAGATCATAGTGAGACATTTCATAGGTTGCTTACAGTGACATAATGATCTTCATGTGGCAACAATTTTCATGTTAAAGCACCAATCAAGGCATGCAAGGACTCATTGGAAAGATATGAAATCAATATTTTCATTAGTGGTCACTGTGTAGTGATTAAATGAATAACGCAGTCACTATTTCCAAGGTCTTCCAAAAAACATAGATAGTTAAGAGGAAAATATAGAATGTCATAAATCAAAAAGGAAGGCTTAACCACAGTCTATATAATGAACATGGATCAAACAAGAGGGAACATAGAGTGAAAATGGGTTATGAGGATATCAAAAAATAGGTATAGAAATATTAAATATTATAATGTTTGCAACATGAATAGATGAATGTGAATGTAAAGAATAAGTAGAGGCTTACATATAGATATAGAGATAGAGGTAAAATAGAGTCATAGTGATTTTAAATGCCATTAAGGCTTATTGTATATAAAAATAATGTTGTTTATTTCCTTTTTGTGACTTTTGTTGTAAAAAAAAGAACATCCCTTCATTAAGAACCCATACCATGAATTGCACCATCAACATAAAGCTTAATTTCTCCCTTTTATTGTGTAAAAGCATTAAATTAGCCACCCATGTGGAATGTTTGACTGGGAAAATGATCTTAGCTAAGATATTTTTTCCAACTTAAATGAGGGCATCAAGGATGGGATTGACTGGTCAATCTATTTAGATTAAAGGTTATTGGTATTTGAGTTGGATAGTGTGATTCATGACCCATGGATAAATTATCTTAATTTTGTCATATGACCAAGTAATCATGTCTTTATATTGTAGCAGAAGGTATATTAGTTTTTTCCTTTATGATTTAGATCAGTCGATACCAATGTTCACATGTCGGATATTCTCAGGGTGATCTTAAATTAATTATGATAGATATTGTACCACTATATTCTTATTGTTTGTGTCTTTCAACTATCATGTCCACTTCAAATAACCTCTCAAGCAATGCCATTCCCTTGGAGTTTTTTTAAGTCTTAGGATTTGATAATTGTCGATCTCCTTCTCTAAAATATAATCATTTTCATTTTTATCAATGACTTATGCTTCAAAGATACTTGAGCTATTCATGGATTCAATAATTTATCGATCATTATTAAAAACTTTAGAATTTTCCACATTGTCTAAGACATATGGACAAGGGATTAATTTAATTGAAAACTTTTTAAATTTAGAATCATTCAAATGAAATAATTTAATAACTGATACTTTTTATCCCAAAAAATTGGGCTTCCATGAATCAATTTTTTAACTTTTCACAATAATAAATTTTTGAGTTTTCAAGTGTTTTATACTCTCACGAATGTTATTAAAATAATTAATTAATTCAGTTCAATTATCTGTTGCATGACCTATGGTCATTTTCTACTTATTTCATGAGCCTCCCCATGTGGATTTGCCTTTTACATGGATTTTTTTTAGTTTTAAATCCATGTGTTTCCCCTTTTAAAATTTATTTTTAACCACAAAATTTATGGTGTCCTCCATAAAGCCTTTTTAAAACCATGGTATGGATATTTTATTCATGGCATTCACCTTTTCTAAGAGTTGTTTAATGCTTCAAAATTACAAAATCATTGTTTATAAGCCTCCATCCCAACCCCATTCTTACTCATATTCAAGGTGTTCATAAACCATTTTAGGTTAGTTTCACCCATTTGAATAGTAGAATTAGCCTTTAGTTTGTGGTTTTGGTCCATTACAAGGTGGTTTCATTTAAACCTCAACATTTTTAAATCAATAAAAGTGATTTTGGTTGATGTGTGATGGTTTTCAAATCTTAATGAATGTAATATTCAAAACAAAAGTGATGATAAAAATAGATTTTAATAAAAAAATTAGGTGGGATTTTTCATGATTGAAAACATGTTTTATCCCTCTAAAAATCCAACATACTATTTTGAGCAATCCAAACTCCTGCATAACTATTTATTATCATTCTAAATAGTTAATTTGATTCCTCCATATGATAGGCAACTACTAATTATGGGTTTTCAAGCCTATTTTTAGCTTGTGGGATTTTTTAATTCTTTTAAACATGTTTTCTCTCTTTCAAAACACCAAAAAATGTTTTTAAGGATCAAATAGCCTTCCCAAATACATGTTGATATCTAAAATAACTTGTTTCATCTTACACATGGCAATTAGCTCTCTCATGGTGAGATTGAGCAGTCTATTTTTAGGCTTGTAGGATTTTTCATGATTCAACATGTTCTTTCACCTTTAAATCTCCACCCACCTCCTCTCACCATCTCAAAAGTAGTTTGAAGGTAGTTTCAAGGATCTATTCATGGTATTCAACATCCAAAGGTGGTTTTCACTACTCACAGGTGCTTTTAGTAAATAAAACATAGTCTCAGTTCTTGTTTGCATCTATTTAACCTCTCAAGACTATGTGCATATCATTAAAAGATCATTCAGCGTCAAAAATAATGAAGTTTCCAAAATAACCATTTTGAATTTTCCACAAGTGGTTTTGAAACATAATAAGATGTGATTTTGCTTGGTAGCATTTAATGAACTTATCCTTTAATATCACATCATTGAGAAGGATTACTCACACACAAAAGGATAGCCATACACTACCATGCCTCATTTTCTCTTTCATGTAGGTACTTTGAATGCAAAAATGTTATTTTTGATAAATTGAAGATGATTTTGAACCAAGTAACAACTTTTGGAAACTTATATAGAGCTCAAGTTATCTCATGCATGTCCAAAACATTCTCATGTCACATGCATGCTATCATAAGTATACAAAGGTTTCACATTATTCCATAAAGTTTTTGATTCCCTTGCATGCATTAACAATGTTTTCAAATGTGATATCAATATCTTCTTACTCATAATCTTCAAATAAACCTAGAATGACCATTGCGTGCACAAATAAATTTTTAGAATATTTGTCTGATTCAGAATCCTTCATGATGAGTCCATTAAATGACTCATTATATTATAAAATTACATCATTTTCTATTTCATAAATCATGTTCTAAAAGTGGACTAGATTTATTTTAATAAATGCTTGTTTTAAATTGAAATATAGGATATGTATCTATTCTATTCTTTAGAAGTCATTATAGTCTACATCGTTTTTTATTTGCAACAAATTATTAGAGAAAAGATGTCAAATGTTTTACATGAAGGCTGAAATGTGTCATCAAGGAAGATAGTAAGGTTTGAACTTCTCAAACATAAAATTAGGAACACTCTTCATATAGCTCCAAAGATCCTCACTAGCTTTGAATTCTAATATAAATCATCTTAATAGTTTGTTAATTGCTATTGATATTGATGTACTATTTATGCATGATTATATAATAAATTTAAACACATTTGTATCAACCAAAAACATGTCTTATGTTTTTATGTTGGTTTGTTTTATGTTTTGGCTATGCAGGTGTAAGGATAGATTTGACAAGTTATATAAAATAGCAAAAAAAGCCATCAATAACATCCCAAAACATGAATATAATTCATATTCAAATTATTTTTGAAAAAATAGGCACTTTCAAAAAATAATCATCTTGATCTAGAGATTGTATCTAAAATTTATGAGCATGCTAGTGTACTCTATTCATGCACTCTTGAAGCTCCAAAGTTCATCAGTCTAGCTCTAGAGTTCATCAGTATAGCTCCATAACTCATCAATCTAGCTGCGAAATACATTAACCAAGCTATAAATTTGACCAAATTTGAGTTAGAGGATGTAAAAAATGAATTTTGAGGTTCGAGATGCTAAAAAAGGCATGTCTTCAAAATTGTTTTAAAATATTTCTATTTATAGAATATCAAAGATTGAAACTTCCAAAAATAGACATCAACACTACAAAGGTCTGCAACTATGGAAACATGCAAGCAAAAGATGATTGCAACTATGGAAATGGGTTTCCTAAATAAGGCAAGATATTTATAATACTTTAACTATGAATATCTTACACATCAAAATTATTGTAAGAATCAAATTTGTTATTTGTTATCCTAGAGTAAGAATTGGTTTCTAAACTAATTCATTAGGTTGTTAAGGTTAGTAAATTAGTTCCAAATTGGTTTTTTAGTTTGCTATAATATATAATCTGAGTTTTTAGGTTATTAGGATTAGAAAATAAAGTTGTTACTCTCAAACAATAATTTGTTAAAGAATTTGTATTATAAATATAACCTTATTATTCATTGTGGGAGTTAACAAAGTTAATAAAGCATGATCAAGAATTTAAAATGTTAGACTAAGCATGGATAAATCATTTCCATATTTTAAAACATTTTTGAAGTTAATTAAGATTTGATGTTCATGAAGATTTAAGTGTTGATCTACAAACTGTTCCAAGGTAGAGCAAGGGCCCACTCAACCAAGGAACCAGTATTGATTTTTAGGTATTTTATGTTTTTTTGTTATTTATCATTTAATATTTTTAAAAATATGTATATCATAAGCGTGGTTTGATTTACTTGTAGGTCTTTTGTGTGTATGTTTGTTTCAAGTTTATGTTTACATCTTTTTTAAGCATTCCATTTAAGGTCACTTCAATTATGCAATCAAACTAGAGTGTGTTTTATTTTAATTAGCAAAGTGTGCTTGATTATCAACATTTTCCCTTCACAATAAAAGGGTGTTTCCATTAAATCAAGCATGTTACTTTTAGCCTTCTGATTCTACAAGTGTGTTTCCTTCAAGGCAATTAGATAGTTTATAATTCAACAAGTGTGTTTATTTTCACAAGCATTAAAGTAGATTTAAATTCATACAATTAGATTAGATATTTAGGATTAAGTGATCTAAATATCCCCTAAATATACAATTGTCGGTCCTTATCCTTTAGACCTTAATGTAGACTACTATTGGAAACTGACCCTATTTTGAATGACATTAACCAAATGAGTTGATTTAATGAAGGGATTGAAGACACCCATCATTTTTGGCATCATTTCTAGTGACTTCAAGGTGTCAGTAAGGTATAAATCATAAGATGATAGTTTATTACAACAACTTCCCATAAATAAAATAATTTTTTTGAATAGAGCAAGAGATTCATAGGGAAGAGATATTCAGAAGAATCCCTAAGACAAAACAAAAGTTAAACATGAGAGAAAATTTGGAAAATCTTATAAACCCATAAAATAGGCTTAGGGAAGTGTCATATCCCCTGCCCTATCAATAAAAGTGCCAAAGAAATGACTCAGATGGCAATCCAAGGTCATGGGTGAATGGCACGGGCTACAACACACTATTATATATATATATATATATATATATATATATATATATATATATATATATATATTCAAGTGGAGTTTTTTTATATATTTTTATAATAATAAATTGTTTTTTTCATGGAATACTTGGATCTTAAAATATTACAGAGTAGAATATAGATGCATGTAGGCAAGTAATAGGAGGTAAATTTTTTCCATGCCAACCACATGGTTGTGTCCTTAAAATGTTTTCCACCACTCTACCTTGGTTCTATAAAATTCAATACATGTCAAAATTTTGATGTCAAATGGATAATGAAAATTTTGATTAAGGATTCAGGCATCCATTTATTTTGTTGGGTGGTCTGGGAGTTCTACCTATAAAAACTTGGCCTTGATTCGTGGGTGGAAATTTGCCTTTTTTAGGAAGGCATTTTGAGCCACAATGAAGGCATGAAACTAGGAAGATGAAGGGCTGAGGAGTAATAAGGGAGGGGATGTTGATGGTGCCCAGGAATGAAATAAAGAGGGCTTTGATGGTAGCAAAGAGCAGAATTTTTCCAAAAAGTTCCTTTTTCTCTACTATGCATTTTTGAATTTTAATTTAAAAAGCATTATGGTAATTTTCTGAGTTTCCCAACATAATATTAACATTGTAGGTCCACAATGAAATATAAGGACTTCATGGCAAACCTTCAATGCCAAATATGGGCATGGATTTTATATATATATATATATATATATATATATATATATATATATATATATATATATATATATGCACCCTTAACATTTGTCAAATCAATTTCCATCCATTTGATTGTGTTTTCTTTTGGAGCCCATAGTATCTGAAAATGGACATTGTAGGTCCAAAATGAAATATGAGGACTTCATGGCAAACCTTCAATGCCAAATATGGGCATGGATTTTTAAATTTTAAATTGTATTTCAATTTTAAAAAAATTGGTTGGGCTCCATTATATAGATTTGTTTGTGGGTTTTAACATTAAATGGTTGGTTGGGGGTTTTTAGTTTTATTCAAGGGTTTTGGGTTATGCCCCAAATCAATTTTATCCATACAATTCATTTTATTTTGTATATGGGTTATTAAATATGGAGGATTCCATTATGGGTTTGATTATAGTGTCTAAAATCCCTCTATTCAAAATAAATTCTTTATAAACTCCTCACATCTGGAGTGTGGTCAAATCTGAGTGATTTTGTTCCTTATTTTAGCTTGGCCATTTTGGGCGTTATGTTGGGCATAATGTTTGTCTTGGCATTTCTTGTGAAACTAGTTGTTTGGTGTTTTTACCTTAACTGTTTTTATTTGACACTGTGTGTTTTAGCACTTTAGCCAAGCTATTTAATTTGTTGGCATTGCCAACTTGCCTACAAAGTTCTGAGAAATTTGACCCTACTATTTTGGGGTTAACTATAAAAATTTCATTATTTTTTTGAATGTTTGATTGATCATTTAAATAGTTCATCCTAATTATATATAATAAAGATAAGACGTGTGATATTAATGTTACTTTATTTGTCTAGTTTTGAGTATAGAAATATATTGCTATAGATTTTTGGTTGTATTTCTAATTTGGCTCAACATGTGTTAGGGAAGTTTTGTGTTAATTTTATGTTTTTATTCAATTCATAAAACATATACAACTAGTTATAAAATTTAGAATTGACCTTTTGATGATCCATGAAGGCTTTGATGGTAGTACATAACATTATTCTACTGAATATAGTATTTTAATTTAGTGTTATATAAAATGCATCTTCCTTAGTGAATTAGTGGTGCTCATTTATCTCCATTCTATAAATAGATGTATTTAAGGATATATAGGAATAAAAATGAAAACCTGTCAAAATTAATTGGGTTGTTTCACCTGTTTGGGTAATGCGTAATGTACAATTTTTTTGCTAAACATCTTTAGACTACTATAGCATGGATAGATGTTTGAATTCTTGTGTAGTTTGAACATGTCCATTCAAGAGTGTTATGCACATCAACTTATATAATGAGTGTTTTTATTTTAAATAGTAAAACTATATTTAATATTTATGAAAAGGTAATTTGATGGTTTTGAATGGTCTTTCCAATGTCTAGGATGCATGTTCTTGGTATTATGTTGTTTATCCTAATTTGGATTGCATACTTCAAGGAGTAAATTTTTTGAATATTGTAAAAGTATGAATAATTTCAGCATTATGAGATAGTTATGTGGTTTTAATAGTATGCTAATATATCTACCTATAGTTGTGCATGGTAGTTACCTTCATGTGCAAAAGTGATAGGTTATCTTGTTTGGATTTCTCGAGGAATCTAGTGGGACTATTGCATTATAGAGAGCATAGATGTTACTAGATTATGTGTTATATTTTGACTTGTTGCATACAACATGTGGATGCTCTAAATCTTTCATCAATATATTATTCCTTGAAAATATGAATATTTCACTATTGGAATTATCTTTTGGTCTCGAATTTAGTATATAATTGATGTAATGATTCACATAAAGTTTTAATAAATTATTACTTACCTCATTGACCTTGTTATTGATAATATATTTGTAATAATGTTATTCTATCTACAAGGTAACTTCTCCTAGAAGGTAACTATCTGGTGTATTTATATTATTGGATTATTCAAAATTGATCATATTTGACCATATTAATTATTAGTAATATTATGAATAAAGGATGGTTATTCTTACATTGATTTAAAGCTGTGATTCCTTGTTATTTACCTAAGTTATGTGGGAGGTAGGTAACATGCTATGTTGAATTTAGATTATGTTGTAAATCACTTTTAGGCTTAGTGCTTGAGGTTTGTCATACTGTGGTTTAAATTTATGGGTAAGAATGCATAGTATGGAGGGAAATTTGAACTTGCCAGTTGAAAGCTGACTAGTCTTTTGACTTTTATTTTAGTGTAATAAAAAGTCATCTAGTTCATTTACCTTTGAAAATAAACCATCATCTAGAGGTTACATTTTATATTAGATTGTTGGAGTTAATATTTTTGTTAATTCTTTGTTAATAAGGTTATTTTTATTGCATGTAGTATCTTTGTATGAACCTTTTGTATATTAATACTTGTTTTTTGAAAGTAATTCTTGTGTAATTATGAGGCACTAAATGTATAAGTGCAAAGAGTGTACAACCCTAACTCTTTTGGGAGATCTTGGGGGTTAATGTAATTTTGAGGATATAGTGTACTTCTATGCCCCTATCATTATTACATGTAACATATTTATTGTTAAAATATGAAATATCCATAGTACTCATTATTTTATTATTATGTGGGGGCATGACGATGATTGATTCCTTGTAGTCTTGTGTCAAATTTTGGGACTCTAATTTTATGTCTACCTTTTCGTTTATTCTGATGTTGCCACCATAGGATTTGGTTGAATGTATAAATTATGGTCTAATGAATAATGTGATCAATTTATTATTGCTTTACCAATTCTAGTTTTTAATGAGTGGTGGAATGTAATATAGGATCTACCTATGTTTATTTATACAAAAAGTAGAATTTTGATCTATCTTAGAAAGAGAAAATTTTATTGATTGGTTGCTCATACCATAATTGGATCTATAAATACGAATATTTATATTCATATGAGTCTATTCGGTCATGAATGTAATAATTACTAGATTGATTTAATGTTTAATTTTTGGGGATTCATTATAAGATTTATGAATGTCTAAAATGAGTAAGTTTATTCTTGTATTATCTAATTATCCCTCAACATTAATTATGGCATGGGTAAAATGTAAGTAGGTATGATTGCCTTGGGCAATCACCTTACGTAATTTAAGGGCTATGAGGATTTAATGTTCAATAATTCCAAGAAGAAATTTAAGTATTGAAGGAGAAGGACTTTGAAATAATATTTGACTATCGAGATAACATGGTGAGATGTATGAATATTGACCCTAATTCTGGTGGTTTGTTAATTTGGGAATTGCCCTTCTAAGTCCTCTATTGGACTAAGTTATAACTAGAGTTATTTCATAGCTCTTATGAGATTTATCTGTTTGCCTTTACTGGGGTTATACTAAATTGACAACCTTGATATTAAATTTAATTCTTAAGGATAAAAAAGGACCATATTATAAATGAATGAATTGGTTAAGTGAATACATTAGTCTGGGACTTCATAATTGGATTAGCTTATCATCTTTGTTATTCACTTTTCTCTTATATGGTACATAATGACCAAGAAATTTTATGGAATGTTGTATATATGGGAGTTATATCCTCCTTTCGAGAACATTATGGTAATTAAAACCTAATTTTTTTGGGTTGTGCCTAGATGGTAGAAATTGTAATACACTAGAATTTTTCCCAATTGTTCAAAGGAATAAATATGAATTATATCTCAACATGTCAAGTAAAGTTATAATAGTATTCTATATCATTTTTGGGACTTGTATGGCACAAGTATAAGTTGAAAAGGAGATATTGTTTGAAAAAAATATGTGAGTTAGTTTGGGCACATTTCACTTGGTCTCAAAAATTGTGCTCTAAACATTTTTAGGAAACATGTTACTTAACCAAAAATATCTCAGTGTAATTTACAATTGAAATATGTTTTACTGGTAGCACACTTGATATGTATCTATGACTAGAATGGGAAGTATTTTGTTAATGACTCTAAGGTGCCAAATGGCACTATTTTACCTTGAAACCCTATGGGATCTTAAATATTACCTAACCATAATATGATGATATTTATAGCCTTAATTGAATCCACCATTTTCCAAATTCAAGTTTTATTAAGGTGGGCCTCCCTTAAATACTAGTTGACCTGTATGGGCAGGTCAATAAGAGTTAATGTGATAAAATACCACAATTGGAATTTAAAATAAATACTCAATATTTTTTAGATATTTTATTGGGACATTAAGTCCTTAAAGGTACTAAGGGGTGACTTATTATTGGAAGGCTAATTGGGGAGAGATTACCTAATTTACTTGAGTAAATCAATTAGTTTTGAAATCTTAGCTAGTAGGGGACCAGTTTGAGCTTTTTGGGTTTATATGTATGAATGGTTGTTGATTACCATTGTTGAGAAGTGTTTTAATTGATGTCAATGTTGATTTAATTTTATGTCAAGGTGCATATGTTTAAAATGCATGGTGAATGGTCTATGAGACATGAGCTTATGTGCTTGATGTGACAAAGAAGACGTGATAAAAAGGCAACTTGATGTATTTATTTTGAGAGAGAATTTTAAGGCAATCTAATGATTATTTATTGTTTTCAAGGATAGTATTATTGAGGTAATCATGTTTGAATTAGTCCTTGAGTATAAGGTGTCTTGAGAAGCCTAGTCATAACAAGCATAGTCATATCATGAGAATGTGCATGGTGAGTATGAAGAGGTATGTGTAGAGGTATAATATTATTTTAGTAGAATTTTAATGAATCTTATCAAGTTGTAGAATCATCAAAGAGTTTCAAATTTAGTTTTCAAACTTTAAGTGCTTAAGAAACCTAGTCATGGCACTAGTCATAGCTTATATAGTGCTAGTGAGAAGGTTTGAGCATGGTGGCTTGGTGAGATGGATGAAAAAAAGCATAAGAGGATTAATAAGGTTCATTAAACATTTATATGAGAAATTGGATAACTCAAGAGAGTTTTAGTGTGATCCTAAAAGGTAAGACCTTAAGTCCAAGTCTATAATTAAACTAGGTCTAGACCCTGTCTGACCTAATGAGGTGCCATGAGGTGTTGTCAATGCCTATGAAGGATGTTTGAAATTTTTTGATCATTTGAGATGTTGTGTGGGGATGTAATTAAGGTTTAAATCACATCGAAATATCCATTAAGGCCAATTTCAAGGTCTAATGTGATTTATAGGTTAAGGTTTAAGTAAGCAAAGAGAGAGATGGTGGCCAAATGGGGTATAAGGTTCTATTTCCAAGTCAAGTATGCACAACTAAGTGTTTTTAGAGGTATGTTATATTTTTTCAAGGATGTTCACAAATTTTGAGTTCTTGTTTTTTAATAAATGGAATGAAAAGTGGTTTTGAGGTCTCTTGAGTGCATAAAATGAAGGGTTCTCAACCTAAGGACTTTCAGTTGTTCATTGGCATGTGCAACCTCTATATGGGAACTTTATATGTTAAGGAGAGATGGATAAGGGTCCTAGATAATATCTCTAGGTATTATTTTTGGAAATGAGAGGAAATACTTTATGATCAATCATTAGAACCATAAAAAATGTTAACCCTCTCTAAAACCCTAATAATGACCCAATGTGAGAGATATTTTTCTAAAGTTATCAGAATGGTTTGGTATGTCTATTTAAGTGATTATAGTTTGTATTAAACTCTCCCAGGAATCTTTAGGTGTTATTTTTTTAGGTGAGTGAGTGGACCCTACAAGAAAGGCCTTATTTTTTAAAAATTTATTGTAATAATCAGAGTTGACCAAGTCAAAGCTAATAAATAGATGGAGGACAAAGCTTGATACTTTTATTTTATGTCCATAATGGTTTTTATCAGGTTATATCCATTGATTGTGTTAAACTAGTCTTCCAATTTGACCAGTCACTAACATGCCTAATGATGTAAATAGTGAGAAACCCAAACACAAGTGAGAAGGTGATTAGGGATGTGATATCATGAAATAGGGATGAATCCAAGTGAATGGATACATTTTTAAATAATTTTAATAAATGTTAATGTTGGATATAAATTTTTTATTTTAGTGGATATGTTGAAAATATTGCTCATAAGTTGACCTATCTAGTTCAGATGAGATAGTGAGGTACAAGATTATGAGATTAGTCTACAAGATCAATATTTTTATTTGAACATGATATAATTATATTTTAATAATGGTATAATGATATCATAAGATCATATAAATTAATTATTATTATTTTTAAGTGGTCATATAGGTGTTGAATGTCAAAATCACCATGACTAGTCTTCAAGGCAAACTAGCAGTTTTGGGCAAACAAGTTATAATGATGAGTTGTAGGCTCTTTGCTTTAAGTTGAACTATATAATGTACATGATTTTGATATTTGATAATTTTATTCCCTATCCATGGTTTGAATAATATTTTATAAACAATGAAAGTGGTTGAAATGTTGAAGCCAAAATGGCTTGTCTAGCTGAGTGAAGTCTATGAGAGAAAAGGTCAATAAATTGGTCCACAAGACCAATAGTTTTCATTAGAGAATATGATTTTTTTTTTAAATTTGTTATTATAATATTTTATAATCATTATCATTAATTTTAATTCTTTGATTGTGTTATTTTAGGTGTCATAAGTTCAATTTTCCATGACTATGTTTTGAGGCTAGTTGGTAGTTCTGAGTAGGCTATTTGTAGAGAAGGGTTTGAGTCCTTTTTCCATGAGTTGTGAAGTATAAATGATATGGTGATGACCTTGAGGTAATTTATATTATTTATATGTCATTTTTTTCTATTTTTTTTTCAAAATTGTGTTTATACTTTAATTATTCAAGAATAAATTTATGGGTATGCACAAGCCTAATTGTGAACAGTGTTAATGGCATGCTTCAAGTGGTGGTTGAAGCTAAAAGGTGATATGGATCCCATATGAGTTTATAAAGGATATATTTGAGTGTAATATAATATATTCATACCATTTTAGGTGTTTGAATGTGTTCTAAATAAGGTAAAGTGTAACATGTCCTAAAGAAGACCTAATGAGATTAGGTCTCCATGAGACCTAAAGATGAAATAAGGTCTAATTGAGTATGCCAGACTTAAAGGGACTCAAATAATTTTTTATTCTTGTCTTTGAATTTTCATAAGATCTATTCCATGACCAACCTAAGATGGCAAGGGTGTTAGGCTGACCAAGAAGGATATGAACAAGAGACATATATATACAAAGCAATTTTAGGCCTATATTTGTATGTAGAGGACAAGCGAATAAAATAATACATTGGTGAGTAGAAGAAGGTATTTTAAACCATCATGGGAGTATATAGGATCTGTGATGAATATTTTATATAGGTTTTATGTATTAAAATCAAGGTCATATGACTTAATCAAGTCAAGAAGAGTGCTAGTTGAGAGAAGAAGCCTAGAAGGTAGTTTTGGAGGGCTAAGAGTGTGAAGAGCTGAAGGGGTAGTCATCATGAGTTGGTTGAGAAATAGAGTGTCTTGAAGGTGATCAAATAATTTAGGTGGATAAGTTTGTGTTGAGTCATCTAGAGGGTTGGTTTCTCCTTGTAATTTAGTGCTTGCTAAAGCTTAGTTGAGTTGATGCTTAACTAGTTGGGGTTGGTGCTCCATGTGAAGTGGATGTTTCACTAAATTTGGTGTTTATATTATAATACTATATTCCATTTTCATATATCAATTAGTTTTCTTCCCTTTGAGGTTTTACCACATATTTGATGTGTTTTTATGTTTCATGTTTATGTGGATAGGTGTTTTTACTTGCAAGATCTATATGCTTATTTAAATGTTTCATGATTTCTTAAGTGAGATTATTAAAAAAAAAAATTGAAGATTGATTCACCCTCTCCCCCACTTCTATTCATTTTTCTTCCAAAATTTGGTATCATAGCTTGGTCCTTTGAAGTAGGTCTAAAATCCTAAAGGGGATCTTATAAGCAAGGATGGTTAGTCAACAAGCTCAAGGTGGTTTCTCTACTAGTAAGGATACGTTATTCAATGGATCTAATTATTCATTTTGGGACATCAAGTTGAGGATATGTTTGATGTCTCAAGGTCATGATATTTGGTAGTTAATTTTGGATGGCTATAGTGCTCCTCCTATTCCACTAACTGATGCAGAAGGTAAGAAGGCTAGTAAAAACAACTTGAAGGTAATGAATGTCATTCTTTGTGGCCTATAAGAGGTAGATCTTGTGAAGGTGATGAATTATTTATTAGCTAAATAGACATGGGACAAATTTAATAATATCTATGAAAGATAAACCAAGGTAAAGATGGCCAAGTTGTAGACCCACCAAAGATAGTTTGAAAGTCTAAAGATGAATGAAGATGAAATAATTGCATCTTAGCTATTGAAGGTTGATGAAGTTATCAATGTCATTAGAGGATTAGGAGAAGAGGTGAAATAATCTATAGTTTTTCAAAAAATGTTGAGATCACTAACTTCTAAGTTTGACTCTAAGGTTTCTATAGTGGAAGAGATGCAAGATTTGGACAAGATTGAAATGGATGACCTTCATGGCATTTTAATTACCTATGAGATGAGAACTAATGAATGAACACCTCCCAAGAAGGAATTAGCTTTAAAAGTTGAAAATAAGTCAAAATCCAAGAAGGTCAAGGATGAGGAATGTTTAGATGTTGATTATGACCAACTAATAGCCATGTTTGCAAGGAGATTAAGGTTTGGATCTAGTAAGTACAAGGGTAAGTTATTATTCAAATGTTTCAACTATGGTAAGATTGCTCACTTTGCATCTAAGTGTCCTAACAAGGATAAGACTGATCATGATGAAGAAGATAATTAAAATTATGAAGATGATAAAAATGTTTATAAGCTTGACAAGAACAAGAAATATTTCAAGAAGTATGAAGGTAGGAAAGGATCACTCAAAAACAAGAAAAGTTTTTATACCAAAGAAGAAAAATCATCTAATGTAAGTGATACAATCACATCTAATAGTGATGATGAAAATGATGGACATGAACATGAAAACAATGAAACCTTATTCATGGCCATAGAATCAAACAATGAGGGTTGTTCAAATCGGAAAGGTCTTATGGTTGATATAAAATTAGATGAAGAAGAAGTTGAAGTGAATCTTGAGGCAGAATTGGTAAGTACCCTAGAGGAGTTGAAATTCTAAAGAATAAATAATCAAAAACTAAGATCATTAGTTAAAGAATATGAGGATAATATTGGCTTGTTTAAGGAGAAACTGAGTAATGTTTCTACAGAGTATGATGAGATCATCAATCAAATTGAAGTACAAATGGAGATATTCATTATAAACCTAAAGGCTAAAGAGAAAAAATGCACCAGGTATGAAATTGAAGTGGAATACTTGAAATCTAGTTGAATCAAACATATATTAAGGTGAAGACCTTTATGAAGTTTGAAAAGAGCACTGAGGTTTTAGATGATATCTTGAGTAGTAAAAAATTTACAAATGATAAGATAGGACTTATTTTCAAAGATGACCAAAATGAGGCATCTAAATTCAAAGAGAAGGTTATTAAAGACAAGAAGGTGAACATGAAAATAATTATCAAATAGCCTAATTATATGACATATACTATTTTATTCAATGGTTACTATTTTATATGCAGTCAATTTGGTCATAGAGTAAGAGAGTGTAGAAGACCCTCCAAGAATGAGTAGTCATGGGACTATAGAAGGAGTCATAATTCACATCAATCAAGAGATATGAATGAGATGGTTTTCTATAGTTTTGATAATGTAGGATGTATTTAAATATTATGTTCTAATATAAATAGAAGGTCACCAAGTCAAAATAGGAGGTTTGAAGCCCCTAGAGTGCAAGAAAGAAGGAAAATTAATGTATTAAAACCAAATATAGTAAAGATGAGTCATGATCAGTTTACAAGATCAAGTGGAATATTTTATATGATAAATCATAATTCAGATGTGAAATTAATTAAAAAATGTTTAGTTTCAGCTCACATTGATGATCAAATGGTTGATAAAGATGTCAAGCCTATAGTGCCAATCAAGCCTAAAAGGATATTAAAGGATATTCAGTCTTGTGAGAGTGTGGAGATATGGGAATATCCTAAACTTGTGTTTTTTTATTTTCTTATGGAAAGAGGTGACTCCATTAGGCTTCATATATAAACTCTTATATTATCAAAAGCATGGTGGGTGCTTGGTTTGAGGTTCAAGTTATTGACTGAGCTTGATCTATGTTGAGAAGTGGACTTATGTTTTGAGTTTATTTGAAGGAGCTATACATGGAGTAAGGGGGAGAATTTTAATTTAATGATTCATAACCTATGTTACGATAATGTGTATTTCCAAATGGTAGTTTGTGTAATACCCTTTATCATTAATGTCAAAGGGGGAGAAAGTTCAAGAAGGGAGATTGACTAGATTGGGGGAGATGAGAGTGATCAGATTGAAAAATGTTTTGCCATTAATGATAAAAGGGCTTTTGTTGATAAGTGTTTTCATTTATTTCAAAGTTAATATCATTGATTTCAAGGTGCATATGGTGAAGATTCATGTTGAATGGTTTGTGAGACATGAGTTTGTGTGCTTGATGTGACAAGAAGGCAACCTAATGTATTTATTTTGAGAGATAGTTTGAAGTCAATATAATTATTCTTATATTTTTTTAATCATGGATAACATCATTGAGTTAAGCATGTTTGAATACTAGTCCTTGAGCATAAGGTGTCTCAAGAAGCCTAGTCATAACAAGCATAGTCATATCATGAGTGTGTGTATGATGAGCATGAAGAGGTATGTGCAGAGATATAATATTGTTTGAGGAGAAATTAAGGCATGCGATAAAGGTATATAATCATAAAATAGTGTTTCAATATTAGTTTTCAAACTTTAAGTACTTAAGAAACCTATTCATGGCACTAGTCATAGCTTGTAAAGTACTAGTGAGAAGGTTTGATCATGATGGCCTAGTGAGATAGATGCACAAAGGCATAATAATTTGAATAAGGTTTATTGATCATGAATATGAGACATTGGATCACTCAAGATATTTTCAAGGTGAGCCTACAATGGTAAGACATTAATTCCAAGTCTACAACTAGACTAAATCTAAACTTGATCTAACCTAATGAGGTACCATGAGGTGTTGTCAAGGCATATGAAGGATGTTTGAAATTTTTTGAGAATGTGAGATTTTTTTTTGGAATTTAATTAATTTTTATATAATATGGAAATAGGAATTAATGCCAATTTCAAGGCCTAATGTGATTTTCAGGTCAAGGTCTAAGCAAGCAAAAAGAGAGATGGTGGCCAAATGGGGTATAAAGTTTTGTTTCCAAAGAAAGAATGGATAGGTGAGTGTTGTTAGATTTGTGTTATATTTTTTCAATCATGTTCATAAATTTTTATGTCTAATTTTTTAATAAATGGAATGAAAATTGGTTTTGAGGTCTCTTAATTGCATAAAATGAAGGGTTCTTAACCCGATAGGGGCTTTTAGGTGTTCATTGGTATGTGTAACCTTTCAATGGGAAACTAAGATATTAAATATATATGGGGAAGGGTAATATATAATATATTTAGACATTAGTTTTTAAAATTATTTGAAATCCTTTATGAACAATTGTTAACACCAAAAATAATTTTAACCCTCTCTAAAACCCTAACAATGACTTGATGTGAAAGATATTGTTCTAAAGTGATCATAATGTTTTAGTATGGATATTTAAGTGTTTTTAGGTTTTATGAAACTCTCCCAATCATCTCTATGTGTAATTTTTTTTAGGTGAGTGAATGTACCCTGTAGGAAAGGCCTACTTTCTCAAAAAATTGCTATAATAGTCAGAGTTGACCAAGTCAAAGTTACTAAATAGATGGAGGACAATTCTTGAGAATTTTATTTTACATACATGGTTTTTTTTTAGTAGGTAATATCCCTTGTGTGTGCTAAACTAATCTTCCAATTTGACTAGTTGTTAACAAGCCTAATGATGCAAATAGTGAGAAACCCAAGTAGAAGTGAGAAGGTGATTAGGGATGTGCTATCATGGAATAGGGATGAATCCAATTGTATGGATATATTTATCAAGAATTTTAATATATTTTAATGTTGGATATAATTTTTTGAGGTTAGTGGATATGTTTAAAATGTTGCTCATAAGTTGACCTGTTTGGTTCAGAGGAGACAGTGAGGTATAAGATAATGAGATTGGTCTAAAAGACTAATATTTCCATTTGACCATGGTATAATTATATTTTAATAATGGTATAATTATCTCATAATATCATAAAAATTAATAATGAGTCTCTAAAAGTGTTCATACAAGTGTTGAAGGTCAAAATTACCATGACTAGTCTTTAAGGCAAACTTACAATTTTGGGTAAGCAAGTTGTAATGATGAGTTGGAGGTTCTCTGCCTTAAGTTGAATTATCTAAATTACATGATGTTACTATTTTGGAATTGTATTCCCTATAAATTTTTTTAATAATATTTTATATATATCTAAATTGGTTGAAATGTTGAAGCCAAAATTACTTGTTTGGCTAAGTGAAGTCTATGAGAGAAAAGGTCAAAAAATTGGTCTACAAGACCAATAGTTGCCATTAAAGATTATGATATTTTTATTGGAAGTTGTTATAAGAATTTTTTATAATAATTTTCACTAATTTTAATTCCTTTATTTTTTTATTTTTAGTATAATAAATTCAAGTTTCCATGACTGTGTTTTGAGGCTAGTTGGTAGTTTTGAGTGGGTTATTTGCAGAAAAGGGTTTGAGTCCCTTTGCAATAAGTTTTGAAGTATAAATTATATGGTGATGACCATAATTTAATTTATATTATGCATATGTGATTTTTTCCATGTTTTTTTGTAAAATTTTTGTTTATACTTTAATTTTTCAAGATAGACTTTCTAGGTATACACAAGCTTAATTGTGAATAGTGTTAATGGCATGCTTCAAGTGGCGGTTGAATCTAAAAGGTGATATGGAGCCTAGATGATCTTATAAAGAGTCTATTTGAGTGGCATAAGATAATTTAATTCCATTTTAAGTATTTTCATGTGTTTCATGGAAGGAAAAGTATAACATGTCCTAAAGAAGACCTAATGGGATTAGGTCTTCATGAGACCTAAAGATGAAATAAGGTCTAATTGAGTATGTTAGACTTGAAGGGAATCAAATAATGTTTGATTCATGTTATTTAAATTTAATAAAATATATTAAATTATTGACCTAAGAGGGTAAGGGTGTTTGGATGACCAATAAGTATATGAACAAGAGACTTATATATAAGGCAATTTTAGGCCTATATCTGTGTGTAGAGGATAACTGAATAAAATAGTACATTGGTGAGTAGAATAAGGTCGTGTAGACCATCATGGGAGTATATAGGATTTATGATGAATATTTCACATAGGTTTTATATATGAAAATCAAGGTCATATGACCTAATAAAGTAAAGAAGAGGGCTTGTTAAGTGAAGAAGCCTAGAAGGCAATCTGAGAGGGCTAAGAGTGTGAAAAGTTAAAGGAGTGATCATCATCAATTGGTTGAGAAATAAATTGTATCTAAGGTTATAAAATAATTAATTTGGATAATTTGGTGCTAAGTAATTTAGGGTTTTGGTGCCTCTTTACAAGTTGGTGCTTGTTAAAGCCTAGTTGAGTTGGTGCTTAGCTAGTTGGGGTTGGTGTTCCATGTGAAGTGAGTGATTCAATAAATTTGGTGTTTGTCTTATATGATTGTAGTTCATTTGTAGATATAAGTGGGTTTTCTTCCCCTTGGGGGTTTCCAATATATGTGATGCATTCTTATGTTTCATTCTTATTTAGGTAGGTTTTTTTGCTTGAAAGATATATATGATTGTTTAAATGTTTCATGATTGCTTAAGTGAGACTATTAAGAAAGTTTTTGAAGACTAATTCACCCTTGATCTCAATCAATTTGCTTCCAAAAACCACTACCAGTCTATTGGATATGAAATAATATGAGACATTATGCATGCATATATTCCATATAATGATAATCATGAGAATATTGCAATAAACACTAGATACAACCACTATCTTGATTGGTTGAATGTGTTTTATAGCATGTTGGCTACATTCAAGTGCATATGATTCTAAGTGATAGCATGGGCATAATTTCAAGGTTAATTACCAAGAATTAAAATACTACTTATTAATAAATTGGTATAAATATCAAGGACTTATTATTGCATTTTTTTAATCTTAATATAAAATATGTGATGATAAAGTAGAGAACTATAATGCCTAGAAGGTCATAATGCAAGAAATTAGATTGCATATGATAGTTTCTATAACTATTGATTTATCTTGAAAAAATTAAGAGCTAATTTCTTGTAAATGAACAATTAATTATTATTATTATATGAAAATTTATTTTTTATAATAGCTATGGAAAATAATTGTATGTTCTTTCTTGACTTTATGTGTCACTGTAGGTGACAGGGTTCAGCTATGCAAATTTTGACAAGTATCAGCTATGTAATTTTTAAAAAGTCACATGACTAGTGCTTAGGGAGAACTATTTTGTCTAAAGTAGTAAAATCATAAGCAAGTAAGGGAAGGATTTTTTGGTTGAAATGTTGATATTTTGTTGGTAGTAGAAATGATGGGTTCCATTAACCATCTTGGAAATCATAAAAATGTTGGGGTTTGGTACTCCCAACATCATTGATGATTGGTGTGGGAAAAATTTTATGGGTATAATTTTAATAATATTATGTTCTAATGAATTGAATAATTTGGTTTGATATGAGCTCAAATGTAAGAATTATTGAGATAATATAACACTCTTATGATGAGTGGCCTTTAGTTGAGTAAAACATCTTCCCATGTATAAGTTGACCATGGTTGGGAAAGGTTGTTCCAAGGATGATTCACCCTTGGGAGAAGTGAAAATTAAGTCTTGGTGAGAATAATAATTGGTTTTATGGATATTTTTATTTATGGTTATTGGTTTCTTATGTAGTTCTAGTTGACTTAATTGCAACCATGATGTAATTTGTATGTCAATAAGTGATAAGTTATGTATTATTGAGGTGATAGAAACTACGAATTTTAGATAAAATTAATGATTATGGTAACTATAATTTCCATGGTAATATTATGACATTCACCCTAAGCCTTGTTTGAGCCCAGCCTTCCCAAGGCAATGCTATGTAGAATATGCAACACTAGTCAACCATTGGCTTGTTTGGGAAAGCCAATGGATATTTGATGTCGTATGGGATGGTATCTAAAAACCAAATGGATTGATGAGATTTATGTATCTATTTGATTCACCAGTAAGTGTATTTATGTGTTATGATATGAGAATACCCTTTGCATAAGTTAACAAGACATATAAATTAGCATATGTGTGACCTATACTATATTGTTCCTTCATTACATGTAAAACTATTATATGTTGCATAAACCCCTACCTCATATGTGATTCTATCAAACCATGTAAACTTTGTAATTTCTCTATGTTATCAATCATTATTACCTAATTATTTCATGTATATGTCATAGAAAAAGTGTGACATTGTGTTGTTAACCTCTTAATTGTTGGCTAAAACCCCCACTTTTCCCCTTTGCATGAGGTAGTTGTCTGATTTGTTTAGGTTTATGCACCATGAGTGCCATAATTTGGGTATGGGATCTTTGAGAAAATGGTCACCTTGTGGATTAAATTCTACCTTGACCACCTGTCAGAGGTTATTTTAAAAACAAGCCATATGTAAATTCTTTGATGTAACCTCATGAAGCAATAATTGGTCCTATAAGTTAGATTCATATGCATTATAGTAAAGTGATACCTTCCATAATGTAGACACATGTTGGATTGTAAATTCAAGTGTGTTATGTATAAGTAATGGATAATTTACTAGAATAATATTCTAGACTAAATATTCTAATTTAAAGTATGATTGGAAGGTATGGTTATGTTTAAAAGGAGCAATGGAAACCTTGATTAGGAAGTTTGAAATACTGATAAATGTTGCCAAGATGTGATCTCAAAAAATTAATGGAGAGCTTGTGGGAAGCCCTATGGGAGGGATTGCATGTGAATTCCTAGGATGGCTTCTCTAGTGTTTGTGTAGTTAGTTCAAGACACTGCATTAACCCATGAACAATATAATTCTAGAAACCATAGTAGTATGATTGACTATTTGCTGATTTCGTTATGGGATCCATGATAAATAATTTTACATAGTAAAGTATAATTAAAAGTGGTGGGAATACCAAATAACTATATGGTTGTAATAATGTTTTACATTCTGCAGTAAATATTGTTAGAGGTACAATCACTAAGAGGGGGGTGAATTAGTGATGCAAGATAATCCAATTAAATTACAAATCCTTCAAAACCTTAATAATTCAATACATACATTCATTAATAATACCAATCATTCATATCAATGAATAAGAAAGATAATGCAAGATCAAACACAAAACACATGGATCATGTGGGAAACCCTCATGGGGAATAAAACCCACTATCAAGCCTATAGACATATGGACTAATTATCTTATAATATGATCAAAAATATGAGACCTTTAGTGAGACACCCATCCCATAAGGAGAACCATATCCTATCTATCTGAGCACCCACATAACTAGACTTTTAAACTTTAGTGAAGCACCCACTTCACAAGCAACACCAACCCTTAAGGATAAACAAGCACCACTTACCCTAGATGTTGAGCACCCACAACAAAACCTATAAAATAAACATCTCTTAATATCTAATTTCATACCAATATGATTTATATTTAATTAATTTCAGCTCTCTTAAACCTTGTACACTCTCTCTAGCCTTTTCACCCTCTCAATGCATCCAAAACCACCTTTTGGATCACTCTACACTTCTTCACTCATACATAATCAACAAACCTATAGGTACACATTCACAACAATAAAAACATGACCATGGGGTCATACATAGTCCACACTCTAATTTTCCTCTCAATTCATCTTCCAAGCTCACATAAAAATCACATATCCTTCACTCACACTCAAATCATCCAAAACAACTTTTTGGATAATCTAAATTACTTCACTCATCTTCAACCAAAAAACCTAAAAAAACACTATTATGACATCAAAATTATGATCTATAGGTCATACACACAATCATAAACATACTATACTCTTCAATCTATCCACTCTACACAATCACTCTCCTCTTCTTTTGCTTCCATGCTCTCAACTCTTTTTTCAATACTAGAAACCATCACCTTTGATTTTACTCTTTATAGAGACTTCATGAAAATCAGGTACTTGGTCAGCCATTAGAATTTACTTAACCCTTAAGTATTCTATCACACTAATACATAGCTCAATACCATCCTCATATGTTGACAATAACATCCATGTGTCACCCTTAAGCAACTACACCTTTTAAATAGGCCTTAGTAGCCCTTATAGGTCTCATGGAGACCTATTCACCCCTTTAAAACTTTATCAAGAAATTTAGGCACAATAGACCACTTAAAAACACATAGTTCTAATCCATATGACTCCTAAGACACCTTAAAGTGATTACATTCATCTCTACACTCCTATGCATATGCGTAATCTACTCAAACATTAGTCTTGTACACAAGAACACCATGAATGAATAAACAGTCAAATTATAAGCATTTAAATACTAAATATAGATTGATAAAACATAAAAAATACACATAGATGGTCCTCATAGAGTCTAAAATACTCTCCAATATCTAATTCACCAAGAAACATTCAAATACCATCAGAACAAACTCAAACATCTTTCTTGGGTCACTTGTAGTTAATGGTCAAGCCTATAGTTAACTTTAGAGCTCAATACCTATAATTGTACAAATATTCAAAAATTATATCCATTTTATATGGATATCCCTTGGATTAATTTATAACTTTTCTTTTTATACCACTATAAAATTCATCTTACATCAAAATATATAGCTCAAACAATCAACGTTGGTTTTTCCTTTGTTAATTTGAAATTTTAAATTCCAACAGTCATTGTTTAATGCAAAATATTTAGACAGGTGTATTCATCTCATTCCTTCTAGTAACTTGATAAAATTCAATCCATAAATATCATATAGAGTCTCTTGGATTCAACTTTAAATGTTGACTTCTGATATTTGACTCAGGCTTCTAAGATTGTGACACTTGGTAGCCTCATGTGCCTTCTATGTAACCTATTGTCAGCCTCTGATCTTACATCACTTTGTATTCCCACATGCCTTATGGTCCTATTAAATTATTGAATACATTTAGACTATTTATCTCCATCTACATGGTTGAATTCATGCATCTATCTTTGATCTACATGAGCAAACATGCAATGTTGATCTACTGCCAATTCTCCATGATTGTGACACATGTCATCAACACATTCAATCTTAGGATATTTTAAATTATTGACCTTGTGATCATCATTATATCTCCCTTTGCATGATTTAACATTCACTATCAATCCTTGATCCAATCCCTTGATCCTATTGATTGAGGTTTTGACACTTGACATCCATGTATTTCCTTGATCTCCATCTACATGATCACCCACATGCCATTGATCCTTGATATTGAAATTTTGGCAAAGTATGGGAAAACACTATAATCTACTTGGGAGGACAACTTTGAATCTTGATATATTTTTATACATGACACCTCACAACCTAAAACTTGGACCATATGATCTCCTCTCATAGTGTAATAAATTCATATACGAAACTACTCCTAAGCCATTCACATGTGTGAATATTGATGTCATCAATATACCTACTCAGCCTTATTTTCCAAGATCACTAGGAGAACCTAGAAATTCATATGACTAATATGATGAATTTGTTTCACTTCTAGAAGCACTCCAATAATTCATAACACCCCATAGGGTCTATGTAACATGACCACACTACCAATAACATCCATTAACTACCTCTCCAAGCTATCACTAAAGATCCATGAAAGAACACTAAACATACTATGACATTACCACTTTGTCATTACCTTTGAAATCAATACACACATTACATCATCATTGACATCAATGATAACACACTTTCCAATAATCTCCCATTTTTCATTGATGTCAACCTCTTTTTCTCCTTCTCCCCCTCTGCCATTAATGATAAAGTTGACTAAACAACCACCAAGTTCCCCTTAACATTGTGTATGTATTCAAATATACTTTTATGTGCTCAAAATATTTACATACCTTTCATGCATATTAATCAATTTCTCCCCCTTTGACATACACCAATCTGAAATTGTGCTTATCTAATCCTTGGACCTGTTTAGCTACATAACTCGAAAACTCCCTATAGCAAATATCACCACCTCTTCAACATGATTGAGGCATATCACATATGCTTCCCTTCACATCATGTATAGTTCCTCAATTCACTCATACTATCTAAGTTATCTCCCCCTAAAACTATTCATACCTCTTCTTACCTTGAACTTCTCAAGCATGCTCCATGACTACACTCTTCTTGACCATACATAACTCTATGAAGACAAAACATACATAAACACTAGAAACTATTTGAACTTACAGTGAAAAACACTGATAGGGACTCACCCTAAGTCATCTAAGATTAGTCACTCCTTGAGCACCTTTAAATCACTACAAACCATAATGAAACAACACACTTGCCTTCATACCTTCTCTCTTAATCCACCTTCATGACCATTAGTAGATGAACAAGCCAATATAAATATTGCAACATCCATAACTCTCTGTGTAGACATATTCAAGACTTAAAAATGCATATCTAAAGTACACTCATTTTCCACCTTGTCCATGCCAAAAATAATCTTCCAACTCTACCTCTACACCATATCGCCTTCACAATCCTACCAGTCAATTAGCCCTCCATTTTCACAAATCTTCATCCATGGAAGACACCACACACTTTCAGATCACTGTGAAGCACACTTTTCGATCAATGCCCACATCTATAACTTATTCCACACTTAGAGGTCACCAAAACACACTTTTAGACCAAATTTTGAAATCAGACAACTTTGACTAAACTATCATATGAAACCATATTGAATACACTTGCACACATCCTCCTCATACTCCATATCAACCTTACCTTCAGTCTTCATGATTTTTACTAACCAATCTAAGCAACAAAAATTGATAAGTTCTTATCTTCAGGACCAAAATCCCTAAACACACCTTGAGCACACAAGCTTGCTTCTCCAAATTAAAGATGTATCCTAAGAATCATAGATAGAGACACTCTAACTCATAATGTCCTACAATAATGTGAAACCAAGAGTTTCCCACATCTACTCTGTTACTTTCTTGATCCTCTTGTAGCTATAGGACCGATTTTTCTTCTTTTTCATCTTAGGCTTAAGATAAACAACTTACTTATCCACTAAAACATTATCCTTCTCTTTTAAGATTGAATTTATAATACATGGAGATAATATAGATTAATGACATACCTTTTTAATTGAATAATCCACCTTTCAGTTTGAAACCTCATCACTAGGCATTGAAAACGGATGTTCTTTCCATAAAACTTACTCAACAACAACATGATGTTCACTTGGATCCATACACACCTCAAAACTAACCTCAACTAGCACCTTGGTCTTTTCCTTGAGCTTGTTCTCTACATTTACAACATGAGTAGAAAATGAGATTTCTTGGCACTCTTCAACCTATGTAGCATTTGCCACCATAGAGAACAACCTACTTAGACCTGCACACTCATCATGGTTCACACTTTCCACTTTTGGTTTTCATGAGTTAATTTGTCTTCTTCCTTATTGATCTGAAGGTCATTTTTGGAATTATATAAAATGATCTTTAAACCATCTACATAGTATAGATCTCATTGACAACTTTTTGACAATATGTGGAACTCAAGAAATAGAGCTCATTTGCTCCTTATGTAGCTGGTCAAATTGGTCAACTAGAAAAATTAACCATCATGGAACATTTTAGAACTAGTTTCATGGTGTAAAGCTCATTTCAAGATTTTTGGCATATTTTGAATGGACCAAATCTTGGTCAAAGTTGTAGTCAAACTTGGTCAAAGTGATGACATGGCAGAAACATGGATTGGTCATGCAGTGACACATGGAAGTGAGTTTGTGAAAAAAATTTGGTTTGATTTTATCATGACAATTTCTAAGTTAGGCTACTAGCTAAGTCGAGGTGAGTTGGGGTGATTACATCCAACCAAGTTAGATCGACATTAACATGACGTGTCATTTATTCTAGGCTTCAAGTCATTCTTGCCACATCCCAATAGTCACCATGGGTAAAAAAATACCATATACAATGGATTATCATAAAACCCTAGCATGAGACCCAACATTGTAACATGGCTATGATCTTGTGTTTAGCATGGTTTCCATGAAGACACCATGGGACCAAGGATTGTTACGTCCATGCCAAATTTATCATGGCTAGATAATACCAACATAGACAAAATAACCAACATGAAGTACAACCACTAAGTTGACACAAATATTGAGTTATATGATAAATTCCTATTCATAGGCATTGATTACTATGAATCCCATACCTTTTAAAGGCTTAACCAATGTTTATCACTTCCAATGTCGGATATGGGTTTGGATAAAAACCAAACACTATAGCGATAGGAATGGAACCCATGACCTATCCATAAAAAGGGATAAGGCCTTACCACTATTCCTAATGGCCTAAATGGATATATAAATCCATGAATTTATATTTTAACAAAAATATTTAGCAAGGTTCTTAGTCGAGTAGCTAAGGCATAAGGACCCATTTTCACTCATCCTCAGTTTTGAGGTACCTAGAGGCATTTGTAGACTTTAGAGTGAACTAGAGAGTTGTTCTATACTCTAAGCCAGTTATAGCCATATGATGAGTATATATATTTGAGATTGTTTGATTACATTTTTAATGTCTTGAAGTGAAGCTTTATATACTATGTAATGGCCAGTTGAGGACCAGTTTGCATCTATCACCATTTTTAAGCAGCTAGAGTCATTTTTAGACTTTAGAGTGAACTGATGATATGTTCTAGACTCTAAGACACTTTTGGTTTAATTAATTATTTTCCTAATTTGAGTTCATTTTATATATTTTTTAAATCCTCAAAGTGAGAATTTTGGCAGAGAACTTTAGGAACGTGAGATTGCTTTCACGATAGGAAGGTGGTAAGTTCATCCGTGAGTGCCAAGACTTTTCAAAGGTCTATTGCTAAGTTGTATGCAATATTAGAGTGTTGATTTGGAAATTGTAATATTTGGCCATGTAATTTAAATTTATAGAAATGGGTCAATTCATGTTTTATGTGAACCTAGAGACATAGGCATTGCTAAACTCTATAATCAACTCTCGTGCAGTGAGGTTCATATTTTTACATTAATTTTATTTAAGTTGATTATTTTTAGGAATAATTTTAGTGTGTTTAATAAATTTCCTACAAGGATCCCTTGGTAAAAATTTTGGTACATTTTTAGTGCCATTTTATAGATCAAGTTTAGTATCAGAGCAGGTCAAGATCAGGCCTTTGGGACTAGATTTGTAATGGATATATATCAGTGGATCTAGTTGCCCACATGGCTATTAATACTGGGAATAGTAATAACTAAGATGATGTTACACCACTAAGATTACACATATCATATAGTTACATTAAGCACAATCATGGCCAATGTGAGTGCGCATGAATGCAAACATGACCAGTGGATCATCAAACTCTAGTAGGAAGTAGACTCTCTTTCTACTCAATTAGCAGAAGAGTCAAGATGGAGTAAATGTCATAAAGATGATCCTAGTACTCCATCCAAGATAATCTAAAGTCATTTCTCAAGATGTGTACATGTGGCAGAACATTGTTGGTTATGAAATCTTGATCATGTACCATAGTGGTTCCAATAGAGGAATGCAGACAGAGGAAAGGCTCATACTATTTTGAGTACTAGTTAGCATTCAAAATCCCTAGTTTGATAGAGGACATCATCTAGACCTCAAGACATTATCTTGTGATCCTTGAGAGCCTCCAAATAGAGTGTTTTAGTTATTTTAAAGGGATGTTTTGTTATACTTGTGTACAATGGGGACATCAAAATGGTTTATGTGATAATTGACATAGTACATCAATTGGGCTTGCCAACATTGCCACTATTGTATGCCAAAATAGTTGGCATGCAGAATGGCATTGTCCAAGGTATGGCAACATATTATTTCACCTTATAATTTTTAGTTGGGAGATAGTTCATAGACATGGTGACTCTCAATATCATCCCATTGGAGATGAACAAGATTATTCTAGGAAATATTTATCTCTTCACTCGTCAAGCATATTTGATAGGAGATAACATAGATTTTTACCTCAATCACGCTTAGATCATGCAGTTTGAGATAGGATAGGTCTCTAGACCTAGTCACAATGATTCCAATGAGACATCTAATTCATATGTACTAGGTGACCATCAAGAACCTAAAGGCAAGCCACATAATGATCCATATGATGACTACTGAAGCAGTTAGGCCCACACTAGGATTCAATAGCTGGTAAGGAATCTTAGGTGGTAATTAAAGGCTTTTGAGCATTTTGGTTTGTCCATTTGTATATTCTCATATAATTAGAAAAAATAATGTGCTAGTTATGATGTATGAATAAGACCCATATGAGCAATATTGTGACATCCACCATACACAATTTTAAAAGACCCAAGAGGCATTATTTGTAATTTTTATATACATGCATTGTAAAAAATGCAATTTTTTTTGTTGTGGAGTCACCTATAGAGAATAATTGAGTGACAGGTTTATCATACTCAAGTTGTCTTCTCACATTTTGGTAGACATTTTCCATTAACAATGGTATATGTAGATTAAGGTATGTTATATTCTTGTTTCTATTAAGTGATATTCTATAGAGAGCAGTTTAGTAGACCCAAGAAGCACTAGGTCCACATGCAATTTTATGTAAAGGCCCTTAGATGGTCATGTAGCAGAAAAGGACATTGATGGACATGCTATTATCCACATGTAATTTTGTGTAGAGGCACTTGGATGGCCGTGCAATAGAGGAAGATGTGGATGTATGTATAGAATCTCAAATCTATATAGAGGCTCATTGAGGTCATGTAGTAGAGGAGATTTAGGATCTTAAATCTATGTATAGGCTCATTACGGTCATGTAGTAGAGAAGATCACTAGGTTTATCTATGTAGAGGCTCTTATGAAGCTATGCAATAGAGGAAGTCATCACATTTTGAATCCTAGTTCTATGTAGAGGCTATTAATGGTCATGTAACAACATAGGAAATATGAAAGGTATGATCAGTTGATTGTTCCAAGTATTGTAGGTGTAGTTGTGGAACTTGAGTAGATAGATAAGACCCATTGAAGTATCTTTAGAATCGACTGGCATTTTAGAGGATCAAGTCAGGTACCAACTTTTGGTGGACCAAAAGCCTTCTTAGTGGAGAGGTGTGATCCAAAGGTTATTTTTGGAATGCTTTGAAATTATCTTGAAACCAATAGCATAGTGTAGAGCTCATCGAGAGATTTTTGATGGTAGTAGAACTTAGGAAATAGAGCTCATTTTCTCTTTATGCAACTGATCAAAGTTTGGGTTAAAGCTAGTCAAAATTAGTCAAATGGAAAAATTAACCATCATGGAACATTTCCAAACTAGTTCCATGTCATTAAGATCATCACAAGATTTTTGGTACATTTTGAATGGACCAAATCCGAGTTCATATGTGCAATTTATGACTGATCAAATTTGTGGTCAAACTCGGTCAAAGTGATGACATGGTAGAAATGTAGACTAGTCATGCAATGACATATGTCAATGATTTCATGCAACAATTTGGGTTTGATTGACCATGACACTTTCCAAGTTAGGCTACCATCTGATTTGAGGTGAGTTGGGGTGATTATAGTTAACTGAGTTGGATCAACATTAGCATGATGTGTCATTTATTCTGAGCTTTGAGTCATTATTGCCACATCCCAATAGTCACCACAGGTAAAAAGTCTACAATAGCCAATGGATTAGAATGAAACCCAAGCATGGGACCCAACATCATAACATGACTGAGATCTCATGTTTATCATGGTGCCCATGAAGACACCACGGGACTAAGGATTATTATTTCTAAGCTAAATACCATGCCAAATTTAGCATGGCTAGATAATACCAACATGGACACAATAGCCAACATGAATTTTGACCAACAAGTTGCCAAAAATATTGATTTATATGCCAAATTCCTATGCATAGGCATTGATTACTATGAATCCCATAACTTTTAAAGGCTTAACCAATGTTTATCCCTTCCAATGTGGGATATGGGTTTGGATAAAAACCAAACACTATGCTGATAGGAATAGAATCCATGACCTATCTGCCAAAAGGGATAAGGCCTTACTACCATGCCCATGGGCCTAAATAGATACGTAAATCCATGAATTAATATTTGAACAATAAGCTTCAACAAGGTTCTTAGTTGAGTAGCTAAGGCATAAGGACCCATTTTTAATCATCCTCAATTTTGAGGTACTTTGAAGCATTTCCAGACTTTGGAGTGAACTAAAGAGTTGTTCTAGAGTCTGAGCCAATTCTAGCCATATAATGAGTGTCAATGTTTGAGGTCATTTTATTCCATTTTTAATTCCTTGAATTGAAGCTTTGTAGACTATGTAATGGCCAATTGCAAACTAGTTTTCATGTATCACCATATTTGAAGCACCTAGAGTCATTTTCATAATTTAGAGTAAACTAATGAAATGTTCTAGACTCTAAAAAACTTATATTGATATAATTATTTTCCTAATTTGAGTTATTTTGAGCCACTTTTAAAGTTTTAAAGTTATATTTTTGGTAGATAACTTTAGGAATGCGAGTTTGCTTTCACGACAGGAAGGTGGAAAGTTCATCCATGAGTGTCGAGACTTTTCAGAGATCTATTGCTGAGTTGTATACAATATTATTGTGTCCATTTAAATTTTTAAATATTTTTCCATGTAATTATAATTTATTTAAATGGATCATTTCATGTTTTAAGCAAACCTAGAGACATAGGCATTACCAAACTCCGTAATCAACTCTTGTGCAGTGTGGTTAATATTCTTGCATTATTTTTATTTAAGTTGATTATTTTTTAGAATAAATTTAGTGTGTTTAATAAATTGCCTATAAGGATCCCTTGGTAAATGTTTTGGTACATTTTTAGTGCCATTTTATGGATCACTTGCACTCTAGGATCCTGAAATAATTTGTTTTGACTTGATAAACATTGCTTGTATAACCTAGCAATGTGACCAATCTTCTCAAAGTTATAATAACCCACTCTTCTTGAAGTAACTCAACATGCCTTACTTTATTTGGAAAATGTTTTTTAAAGTGTCCCACATCATGATAGATAAATCCCTCAAACTTACTCACACCAATTGACTGATGATTCCACTCATTCTTAGAAGGTCTTCTACACTCTCTAGCCCTATGACCAAATTGATTACAAGTGTAACAAAAACCATTAAATTTGGCATATCTCATGGAATTTAGTTGTCAGATCTGATTTTTATTCATTCTACTATCATCTTCATTCTATGACTAATTATTGACCTTCAAGGTTTGATTGTCTTTATTCACATTAGTCCTCATCTTAAGTTATGTTATTTTATTCTTATTTGTATCCAAGACTAGTTATATCACTTGCATGCTTTCGATTACTTAGAATATTTTCAAGATCATTTCAACTCTTTTCAAATATCATGAATGACTTCACCTTATTATATATCTTATCTAACTCAGCTTATAATGACTCAATTTTAATCACATATCTTGAACACTCATATTCTATAGCTTTCAAGATTGTAGACAAGATTTCCAATTAACAATTGAGATGCTTGACTATATCTTCATGATCCTTGGTGTCTTAATTAATTCTTGCCTCAAATACATTCAATTACTCCTCATAGTCCTTAATTTGTGACTTCTTATTATAAATATTACTCTCAATCTTCAGTTCTACAAGAGCATTTCTTAATTTAATCTCATAGTACTCCTTATCTTCTTCATTATATGTATCACTCCATGTAGAATCCTTTTGATTTAATCAACTTACTTATACTACCATGAATAGGACTTCATCTTCAATGGGTTCATCATCTTCATGGTCATAATCATAATCACTTCCTTCACTCTCATCTGATGTATTACATTCTTCTTTGGTGTAGAGACTCTTTTTGTCCTTGAAGTACTTATTCTTGTTATTAAACCTTCTGAATCCCTTCTTACTCTTATTAGACCTAAATGATCTCTTATCATCATCATGACCTTGACCATTCTCTTCATAATCATTTTTCTTATGCTTATGAGGGAACTTGTTAGTAAAGTGTCCTACTTATCCACAATTAAAACATTTTAAGGGTAGTTTACCCTTATACTTCCTTGACTCTGTTTTCAATTTACTTGTAAACAAAGATATTAGTTCATCATTAGATATCTCATCGTACATGACTTCCTTACCTTGAGTTCTCATTTTCTTTGGATTCATTTATGTTTTGAATGTTGCTTCCTTCTTTGGTAGTTTGTCCTCATTGAATCTCATCTCATAGGTAGTAAGGATGTCATGAAACTCATCCATATTCATCTAAGTAAGATCATGACTTTCTTATATAGTAGATAATTTTGAATCAAACTTGAGGGAGAGATACATTAATACCTTTTGTACTATAATATATTATTCAAGCTTCTCTCCAAGACCTCTAATAATGTTCATAATATCATCAAATTTATATAGAAAGGATGCCACATAATCTTCTTCCTTCATCTTGAGACTCTCAAATTTTCATTGGTGAGTCTTCAACTTGGCCAATTTGACCTTAGAATCCCCTTAAATAATAATTTTTAATTTTTCCCATATCTCTTTGGTAGATTTACAATGAATTACCTTAGTTTACTCAGTCTCTAAAAAACCATAATTGATGACATTCATTTCCTTAGAATTATTCTCACACTAGTTGGAGGAGTAATAGTTATAGAACAAACATCCAAAATATATTCCCAAGTGTCAAACCCTAGGGACATAATGTAGGTCCTCATTCTCACACTCCAAAAAGAATAATTTAATCCATTGAACATTGGTGATTGCTTAGTTGAAAATCCTCCTCGAATTTGATGACTACCCATATTGTAACTTGGATCACCTTCAAGTTGTCAAGCCATTACCAAAGGATTGACTCTAATACCAATTGTTAGAGGTACAATCATTGAGATAGGGGGGATGAATAAGTGATGCAAGATAATACAATTAAATTCCAAATCCTTTAAACCCTTAATCCTTTAATACATACATTCATGAAGCATACACATCATTCATAGAAATGAACAAGAAAGATAATTCAATATCAATCACACAACACATGGATTATATGGGAAACCTCATGGGGAATAAAACCCACTCTCAATCTTGCAGACACATGGACTACTTATCCTATAATATGATCATAAACATTAGACCTTCAATGAGACACCCATCCCACAAGGATTACGAGACCCTATCTAGCTGAGCACTCACACAACTAGACTTTTGAACTTTAGTGAAGCACCCACTTCACAAGGAGCACCCACCCCTAAGGATGGACAAGAACCACTTACCCTAGATGTTGAGCACCCATAAAAACATCTATAAAATGAACATCTCCTAATCTATAATTTTATACCAATTTTTATGGAGATATAATGAATATAATCTCTCTTCAACCCTGTACACTCTCTCTAGCCTTCTCACCTTCTCAATACATCCAAAAGCACCATTTGGAACACTCTACACTTCTTCACTCATAAACAATTAACAAACCTAAAATACACCTTCACAATAATAGAAACATGACCATGGGGTCATGGACATAGTCCACACTTTGATCTTCCTCTTGATTCATATTCTAGTCTCACAAAAACATCATCTATCCTTTGCTCACACTCAAAGCATCCAAAACAACCTTTTGGATCGATCTAAACTACTTCGTTCATCCTCTGCCAACAAACCTAAAAAAACACTATTATGAAATCAAAATTATGACATATAGGTCATAAACATAATCTTCAACCTGATCTTCTCTTCAATCCATCCAATTTACACACTCACTCTCCTCTTCCTTCATTTCCACACTCTCAACTCTTTTCTCAACACTATAAACCAACACCTTTGATTTCACTCTTTATATAGCCTTCATGAATATCATCTTCTTGGTCAGCCATTAGACTTACCATAACCCTTAATGATTATATCACACTAATACATAGATCAATACCATCCTCATAGGTCAACCACAACATCAATGTGTCACCCTTAAGAAACTACACCTTTCAAATAGGCCTTAGTAGCCCTTATAGATCTCATGTAGACCTATTCACCTCTTTAGCACTTTATCAAGAAAATTAGGAACATAAGAATACTTCCAAACACATAGGTCCACTAAAAATGACCCCTAAGATACCTTTAAGTGATTATAGTCATCTCTACACTCCTCTACATATACATAATATACTCAAACATTAGTCTTGTACACTAAAACACCATGAATCAAAAAATGGTCAACTTATAATCATTTTTTCATACTTAATATGGATTGATCAAACCTCTAAAATCCACACATATGGTATTAATGGAGTCTAAAACACTCTCTAATATCTAATTCACCAAGAAACATTTAAATTCCATCAAAATAAACTCAAACATCCTTCTTGCATCACTTGTAGAAGATGGTCAAATATACAGTCAACTTTGGAGCTCAATAATTGCAACTGTAAAAATAGTCAAACCTTATAACCAATTTATATATATATCCTGTAGAGTCCTTTACAAATTTTCTTTTTATACCACCATAAAATTCATCTTACATCAAAATATATAGCTCAAACAATCAACACTAGTTTTTCCTTTGTTAATTTGAAAATTCAAATTCCAAGTCACTATTTAATGCAAAAGCTTCATACATGTGTCTTCATTTCATGCCCCCTAGGAAATTGATAAAATTCACTCCATCAATATCATTTATAGTATCCTAGCTTTAAATTTCAATGCTGACCATTTATCTTTGATTTGGGCTTTCGAGATTGTGACACTTGGCAGTCCCATGCCTTCTATGTACCTTGCTATCAGTCTCTACTCTTACACCACTTGGCAATCTCATGTGCCTTCTAGGTCTATTGAATTATTGAATCCATTTGCACCATCAATCTCCATATACATGGTTGAACATGTGTTGTCGATCTTTGATCTACATGAGAAAATATGCTTTGTTGATCTGTTGCCAATTCTCCATGATTGTGACACATATCATCAACATGTTCAATCTCAAGATCTTTTCACTTATTAACCTCATGCTCATCCTTATATCTCCCTCTACATAATTAAATATGCACCATAAATATTTGATCCAATACCTTGATCCTATCTAGTGAGGTTTAGACATTTGGCAGCCCTGTATTTCCTTAATTTTCATCTGCATGATCACTCGTGTGTCATTGATCCTTGATATTGCAACTTTGGCTAAATATGGAAAAACACTACAATCTTATTGGGAGGCCAAATTTTCACCTTGATATCTTTTACTAAATTCCACCTTACAACTTGAAACTTGGACCACATGATCTCCTCTCATAGGGGATTCCATCTATATACCAAAATACTCCTAAGCCATTCACATGTGTGAATACTGACATCATCAATCTGCCTACTTAGCCTTATCTACCAAGATGACTAAGAGAACCTAGACATTCATATGACTAATCTAAGGAATCACAAAACCCCATAGGGTCTATACAACATGACCACACTATCAATAACATCCATCAATTGCCTTTTTAAGCTATCACTGAAGATCCATGCAAGAACACCGATCATACTATGACATTACTCCTTTGTCATTACCTTTGACATCAATTCACACATGACATCATATTTGACATCAAAGATAACACACTTAAAAATAAATATTATAAAGTTATGCATGGTACATAACTAAAATTTATGGAAATTACCACACTAATTATAGTACATGCCTCAAATTCAGTTGTTATAAAATTATAGGTTGGTAATTGGGAAAAAACATTGAATTTACTTTAATTTTGGTCATGAAATTACTGGTTTATTGGACATTATATCCATATTATGATGGATATTTTAACATGAAACCATTTTAGTTTCAAAACTCTATTTCTTATTTTTGGAATCATACTAAAAATCTGTGAGGGATTGAAGGAAATTTAAATGAGAATATGTGCTCTAAAATAGGACCTTTACTCATACGAGGTTCAAAACATTTGAAAAGGTTACATTATAATTATTTTTGGATTTTGTAATGTAATCCTTTTTCTATTGATAATGTAAATTAACAAATCATTGTTTATAAAGGTGTGAAATAATGAATCTTTTATCTTTAAAAATTTAGATTTTACACCTGAGTATTGAAGTTTTTATAAATCGGTATGCTTGCAAAATCAACAAGTGGTGGACAACTTTTAAAGATAACATGACACTTAAAAATAGATAAAAGACCCTTAGGTGGTCCTATTTGGAAAACTAATATACCCTTATAGAGCTCAGAGCTTATCAATGGAAATTCACACTTTGATACGTCTTAAACTATATATATATATATATATATATATATATATATATATATATATATATATATATATATATATATATATATATATATATATATATTCTAATAAAAAAAATCTTCCCTATCGAACATTCTAGAGGTATTTACCCCTAGTTAAGAGTCCATAGTGATCTAAATCTGGTCATGAACTATTCTTGTTGTCATTAGGCACCAAGATGGTAAATTTTTAAGAGAGGGAGGCTGTCATATCCCCTGCCATATCGACAAAAGTTCCAAGGCAGTGACTCATATGACAATCTAAGGTCATGGGTGAATGGCATGGACTGTGACACACTATTTTTGGTGATATCCACCACAATATAGAGTGGTGGAAAATATTTTAAGGCCACAACCACATGGTTGGCATGGACCAACTTTACCTCCTATTACTTGCCTACACGCGTCTATATTATTCTCTTTAAAAATTTAAGCTCTAAGTATTCCACAAATAAACCACTTTATTATTATAACCATATACAAAACTAATCCCCACTTTAATATATATATATATATGTTAAAGTGGGGATTAGTTTTGTATATGGTTATAATAATAAAGTGGTTTATTTGTGGAATACTTAGAGCTTAAATTTTTAAAGAGAAGAATATAGACGCGTGTAGGCAAGTAATAGGAGGTAAAGTTGGTCCATGCCAACCATGTGGTTGTGGCCTTAAAATATTTTCCACCACTCTATTTTGGTTTTTTAAATTTTAATACATGTAAAATTTTTGGTGTTTAATGGAATGTGAAATTTTTTATTAAGTAATTATTAGTAATTTGACATTTCAAGGCCAAATTACTACTCCTATCATACAAAACTTTCCTAAAACTGGTCATAGCCTTTTAAAGTTGGTCAAGCCAAGGAATTATGGCCTAAAAAGCACTAATTTTGGTCAAAATTTTCAAAAATGGATCATAAATGGTTCATTATCATTTCAAAAGAGAATTGTCAAGTTCAAATATGCAAACAATCCATGCACAGGGATCAATTTTGAAAAAAATTGAACATTCTAGGAGCTACAAGTAGTTTCAAGACCTAAAATTTTGTACATGGGATCATTATGAGTTGGATAACCTTATAAAAAAAATTCATGTCCATTGGATAAGTGAATATACTCATTGCTTTGTAACAGTCCTTAGCATGTCTGTTGGAGATCACCATTGGAGTAGGCATCATTCTCGAGTGACACAGAGGTTTCTAAGTCTAGGTAAAAGTTTAAAAATCATGGGATGAAGTTTTTAAATAATAATACCTTTAAAGAGTTTGAAAACTTTAAATTTTAAGAAAACCATTCTCATATAGGCTTTTGAAAATAAACAGACATAAAGGACAAAAAAGGTTTTTTTAATTTTCAAGAAAAATGTGATTTTAAAGTCTTTTGATATAATGGTACAGAACCCATAATTAATTTTTAGGAATTGGGAAGAATGTGAAGAGTTATTATCATTTTGGTGAAATTTTCATTTTTTCAGTTCTAGACACCCTTCCTAGCCTCCTATTCAGATGCTCATATCTTTCACCACGTGTAGATTTTGGATGAAAAATATTAGTATATTTTGAGTAATAATATGTAATTATAATTAATGAAAAATTGAGACTATTTAAATGGTTTTTATTTATGAAAAATCATTAAGAGTATAGGCAACTCAAAATGCAGTCAAAACCCCAAGGTAGTTTTCTCCACGTGGTAAATTTTTATATATTTTGAATGGGAACCCAATATTTTAAGGGATGTTGGGTGGGTTAGCTTTATAAACATAAATGAAAAAAATTAGATTTTTAAATCTATAAATTATGAACCATCATTTTAAAAATTCAGTTTCAAAGCCCGCTTAAACCCTCAAAAACTTAGTTTTAAAATAATTTGATTTTATTAACATAAAATCATATTTAATAAACCTTAAAACTTTTAAAACTTTAATTAAACTCAGAGAGGATTCCATAAATGTCAATTTTATGCATGGAGATGTACGGATGAGGGAAAAAATCATATTTTTTTGTGGAAAAAATCATGTAAAATGAAGTAAAGGACACTTCAATGAAATGTAATAAATGGAGATAAAATAATAAGAATTTTTATTCATCATAAAATTTTATTTTGGTTATAAAACATCCCATAATTTTTCCAACCAGCTCAATCAAAATGATTAGTTTGTAGGAAAATAGAGCAAAATAGGCCTAGTCAACCCTGTTGACTGAATGGCGAGTATTTTCTCATCAAAATCAAATATCTTGTGATGAAAAAAGTTTTTTCAGGTATATTTAATTATTTTTTTAGGTTTCATGTAATCTTTTTTTTAGGTTTAATGGAGTCCAAATGCCAGAAGCTAGGCATTAGGCTTAATCAGCGTAATAGGCTTAATTGGTCAATCAAGCAGGTAAAGAATGGCATTGCAAATATATCAAATGAATTAATTTTGGAGATATCATGTTGAATATATGTTTTTTAATTTTATATATAATTATTAATTTAATCCACAAGTTTAAATTCATGCAAGTTGAGCTCAATTTGAGTTAACTAGTCCTTAAGGGTCAAATCTCTTCGGTTGACTAGTTTGACTAGTTTCATGCATCTCCCATGCTTTTTATGCAAACTAAAGAATTTAAAAAAAATTAAATAAATTTAAATATGGATTTATATTCTAATTTATGGTGTGATTTTCATGAAATTAAGGTTGAAAATTCAACATGGGCCCACCACTTCTCAATTCTATGCCAAAAATGAAGAACATGTAATTTTTGAAGAATTGGAAGATTTTAAAGCTTCTATTTAATTTTGTAAAAGGATTTTAGTCTTATTTTAACTCAAATAAGACCAATCCTTATATTTTACATGTTAATTTATATTTATTTAAAGTTTTATACTTATATATTGGCTTTTTGAAGCCATTTTAAAAAAATAGTAGAAGTATAACAAAAATTGTAACTGACACCATTTATCAAATAAAGAAGATTTTTTGCATATATTTTTTGGATCAAAATAGAGTGTAATTTTATTGTGTACTAGCATACAAGTGAAATATACTTTATATTTTTTAAATTCCTTTCCACACCTATTGTGAAAATCTCATCCTTTACAAGTCATTTGAAGAGCTAGGATTTGAATTTGCTTTGCAAACTTATTTTAGGCCTTCTTTTGAAACACTGATGTTTAGGATTGAATGAAAAGTTTTATTTTATATTCATATGTTTTTCTTACTCAATTTCAAAAAAACTTTTAGATAATAATAATCATTCAGGTGCATCACCCAATTAGATAGGATTTCTCATTTCAATTTCTTTCTCCCTTTTCATCCCCACAAATCAAAATAGTTTAGTTTTGGGAACCAACCGTCTCTAAAGGTTCTTATCAACACATAGTCACCCACACTCTAAGAAGATCCAATTGTATTAGTTGGAGGGAGGGTGTGTTTTAAAAATATTCAAATAGGGTGCACTCTAGAGTGATAACATTTTTTGGCATGCCCAGTGGGACATTCAGAATATCAGTGCAACTTTCAACCAATCAAAGTTAGTTTAGAATATCAAGTATCATTTCAAATATTGATTACTTTCAACATTTAGCTTGTTAATGGTCTCTAATATTTTGTTTTATTATGGATATATATTATCCTTACTATGATTAGTATGACCATCCATACTATGATCCCCATCAGGAGTTTGAAGATTTATATCAGGCATATATGTAGGAGTACTGCCCAGACCCTCCATATGAACAACCAAACCATCATAATATTGCCCCTTACTAGCCTAATCATGGCCATTTTGCATCTACCCAATCCATACAAGCACTTAAGAAAAATTTAGTGAGCCTTGAAAAACATGCACTAGAGTTGTATTCATAGAGTTATTATGGCCAAGATACCCATACTCACCAAATTCATCATCTGAGAGAGTCATTACAACAAATAAAAGAGAAATGGACACCTATTGAGAGAGAAAATTGGGGAAATCTCACTGGTGAGATGATGTATTTAGGTGGTTACATTCAAAGCATTGAAGATAAACTCAAAGGCCTCAAGGAACATCAGGTTCAATCACAGTCTTCTTATATGTCATCCACTCCTCTTCAGGAGACCGTTCTAAGAGCCCCTTTGAGTTTGCCAAGTTCATATATTTCTTAGACCTTGCCTTTTTGGAGATCAATATAAAATAACTATCAAAGAAAGGAGGAGATTATTATGGCAAAGTGTGTTGTTGAGATCACTGACCACTTTAAAGAGAAGATATTTCAAGAGAATATTGATAAGCAGATTAGAGAGTTGGAGCTGAAGACAAGGAAAGAGCAGGAGAACCAGAATTGAAAGGTTAAAAAAGAGCCTTTATCTTCCTCATGTTGGAAACAAATCATGGAGTCAAGAAAGAAAGAGGAACAATCAAGCATAATTTAGGATGTTGAATTCAAGCAAGAGATCATTTAACCTCGTGATCAAAATCAAGTATCTATGGTTACTTCTGTATATCTTTCTCATCTTATTGAACATTTTCAGGGATCTACCATGCCACTTTTGAAGCAAGAACCTCTTTTTTGTGAGGTAAATTAAGAAGATGCAGCTAAAGAGATGTAAAATAAAGGTGACTTGAGTGATCAAGAACAAGATGATCATTGGCAACAGTTATACCATGATTTTTTGAATGAAATTGAAGAGCTTAAGATAACAAATTTTGATGATGAGATAAAACAACAGGTTGATGATTCATTTGAGGGTTTCACCAATTTTTGAGAGCTTCAAGAAAGCAATGTTATTCTATACACTGGAGCTTGAGTGGATATATGAGATGCCATTCTCTACAGAAGATGAAGATGAAGCAAGTATAGTGGATCAAGAACCTTCATATGACTCCCTCCAAAAGGTAGAAATATGTGATCAACATGTTTCAAATGGTAAGATTACAAATGAATTTCATGTCCTTCTAGTTAATAATGATGAAGAGGCCTTTTGGGATGATTTGGAGAGTTTTTTTTTAAAATTTTGATAGTCCATTTCCAATCCATATGGAGTTTCAAGAATGTTTTGTAAAGAGTACTGTTACAACTCTTTATTAAGAAGAAATTAATGAACTATTGCAGCCATGTTTAAATCCATACCAAGAGGTTGAATATCTTAGTGAGCCACTACCTTAAATAGATCATAATGAAGATACCAATCCAAGCATACCAGTTGATTTGTCAATACAATTACTGAATGAGAATGTGTCAAATCATGACCAGCCTATGAATGAGGCAAAGATAGTAGTCTTGATGCAAAAAATAAGAATATAGGAGGAAGATAATTGGATCTTAGATCCATATCTTCAATCCATACACATAAGAATGGAAGTTGGAGGCATAGATACATCATCCAAAATATATTAACATTTAAATGATCCCGTTTACAAAAGAGAGCTATCAAAAGGAAGCAAATATGTTTTCAAGTTCCAAAGTGCATCAAATAGTTTTCCATTTGATCTAGGAGGGCTGACAAGGTGGAGATTAGTTTGTACATAATAGACTTCATTTTGTTGTTTTCTATAAGTGCATATCCACACATGCTTTTAGTTTTTGTTTTTTCCCTTTTCAGTTTTTGTCCATTCCTTTAAGTGCACATGTTTGTAATCTTATTTATGTCTTTGCCTACAAAAGATCTTCCAATATTCAGTGTATATCCATATCTATCCTTATCAAATTTTCTAAGTTATTTGACTAGCAGGCTAGTCAACCCCTGCAAGTCATCAAAATTGTAAGTAATTTGAACTGTTAAGGCCAAATTACTACTCCTACCATATAAAACTTTCCTAAAATTGGTCATAGCCTTTTAAAGTTGGTCAAACCAAGGAATTATGTCCTAAATATCACTAATTTTGGTCGAAAATGTCAAAAATAGATTGTAAATGGATCATTATTATTTCAAAAGAGCATTTTCAAGTTTAAATATGCAGATAATCCATGCATAGGGATCAATTTTGATAGAAAATTAAACATTTTAGGAGCTACAGATGGTTTTAGGACCTCATATTTTGTACACAAGGTCATTATGAGTTGGAGAAAATTATGAAAAAGTTTCATGGCCATTGGAAAATTGAAGATACTTGTTGTTTTGTAATAGTCTTTAACATGTCCATTAGAGATCACCATTGAAGTAGGCATCATTCTAGAGTGCCACAGAGGTTTTTAAGTCCATGTAAAAGTTTTAAAATCATGTAATGATGTTTTTAAATAATAATAATCCATTTAAAGAGTGTAAAACTATAAATTTTAAGCAAACCATGCTCATATAGGCTTTTACAAGCAAACAAACATAAAGGCCAAAAAGGGTTTTTTTGAATTTTCAAGAAAAATGTGATTTTAGTGTTCTAATAGCATGGTACAGACCCCATGATAATTTTTTTAGGAATTGAGAAGAATGTGAATATTTATTTCAATTTTGGTGAAATTTTCATTTTTTCAATTCTAGACACCCTTACTAGCCTCTTGTTCAGAGGCTCATATCTTTCACCACATGTAGAGTTTAGATGAATTATCTTAGTATGTTTTGATTAATAATATTTAATTATAAATAATTAAAAATTGAGACTATTTTAATGGTTTTTATTTATTAATAATCATTAAGAGTGTAGGTAGCTTAGAATGCATTCAAAATTCCACAGGCAGTTTTCTCCATGTGGAAACTTTTTATATATTTTGAATGAGAACCCAATATTTTAAAATATGTTGGAAGGGTCAGTTTATACCCAAAAATTTATTTTTTTTGTGATTTGGAGGTTTTTACTTCATGAACCATCATTTTGAAAATTCAGCTTCAAAACCCATCTAAACCCTCAAAAAACTAGTTTTGCAAAAAATTGATTTTATTGCCATAAAATCATATTTAATCAACTTGAAACATTTTAAAATATAAATTAAAATGATATAGGATTATAAAAATGTCAATTTATGCATGGAGATGTACGGATGAGGGCAAAAATCATGTTTTTAATGGAAAAAATCATGTAAAATGAAGTAAAAGACACTTCAATGAAATATAATCAATGGAGATAAAATGATAAGAATTTTTATTCATCCTAAAATTTTATTTTTCTTATAAATAATCCTATAATTTTCCAAAATAACTCAATCAAAATGGCTAGTCTACAGGAAAATAGAGCAAAATAGGCCTAATTAACCCTATTGACTAAATGACGAGTGTTTTCTCATCAAAATAAAATATATTTTGATGAGAACAATTTTTACAGATATATTTAATTATTTTTTTAGGTTTCATGGCATCTTTTTTTAGGTTTAACAGAGTCCAAATGCTAGAAGATAGGCTATTAGGTTTAATTAGCCTAATAAGCTTATTGGTCAATCAAGCAGGTAAAGAATGGCATTGAAAATATATCAAATGATTTTAATTTTGGAGTTACCACATAGAATATATGTTTTTTAAATGGTTATATCATTATTAAATCAACCCAAAAGTTTCAATTCATGGAAGTTGAGCTCAAGTTGAGTTAACTAATCCTTAAGGGTCAAATCTCTTCAGTTGACTAGTTTGACTAGTTTCATGCATCTTCCATGATTTTCATGCAAGATAAAGAATTTTAAGAACTTAAAATATGGATTTATATTCTAATTTATGGTGTGATTTTAATTCAAGGAAGGTTGAAAAGTCAATATGGGCCCACCACTTCTCAATTTTATGCCAAAAATGAAGAACATGCATTTTTTGAAGAATTGGAAGATTTTAAAGCCTCTATTTAATTTTGTAAAAGAATTTTAGTCTTATTTTAAATAAAATAATACTAATACTTATATTTTACATGTTAATTTGGATTTATTTAAGTTTTTATACTTATATATTGGCTTTTTAAAGCCATTAAAAAAAAATGGAAGTAGAGCAAAACTTATAATTGACACCATTGATCAAATAAAGAAGATTTTTTGCATATACTTTTTGGATCATAATAGAGTGTAATTTTATTGTGTACTAGAATAAAAATCTCATATAATTTCCCCTTTTTTAGGTCCTTTCCACACCTACTATGAAAATCTCATCCTCTATAGGTCATTTGAAGAGCTAGTATTTGAATTTGTTTTGCAAACTTCTTTCAGGCCTTCTTTTGAAACACTAATGTTCAGGATTGAATGCATAGTTTTATTTTAGATTCATATGTGTGTCTTACTCCATTTAAAAAAATATTTTAGATAATAATAATAGTCATTCAGATGCATCACCTAGTTAGATAGAATTTTCTATTTCAATTTCTTTCTCCCTTTTCATCCCCAAAAATCAAAATAGTTTAGTTTTGGGAACCAACCCTCTCTGGAGGTTCTTCTCAACATAGAGTCACCCACACATTGAGAATATCCAATTGTATCAGCTATAGGGAGGGTTTGTTTTACACATCTTCAAATAGGGTACACTTTAGAGTGATAACAAGACTTAGGCATCCATTTCTTTTGTTGCGCAGTTTGTGAGCTCTACCTGAAAAAACTTGGCCTTGTTCTATAGGTGGAAATTTTCCATATTTGGGAAAATATTATGATCCATATTTAAGTCATAAAACTAGGATGATGTATGGGTGTTGAGGAATAAAAATTTATGGGATATTTATGGCACCTAGGAAAGAAAGAAAGAGGGCTTTGATGGTAGCCAAAAGTAATTTTTTTCTAGTAAGTTCCATTTTCTCTGCTACGCATTTTTGAATTTTAATTTAAAAAGCATTATGTAAACTTTTTGAGTTTATTATAATAATATGGATTCTCATATGCATATATATGTATACACCTTCAATGTTTGTCAAAGAAATTTTCTTCTATTTGATTGTGTTTTCTTATGGAGCACATAGTATTTGAAAATGGACATTGTAGGTCCACAATGAAGTCTGGGGACTTCATATCAGACCTTCAAATATATTTATGAGCGTGGGGTTTTAATTTTAAATTTTAATTCAATTTTTATAAAATTACTTAGGATCTATTATGGTAATTTATTTGTGGGTTTTAACTTAATGATTCGTTGGGGGTTTTTGGGTTGATTTAGGGGTTTTGGGTTATGCCCCAAATCAGTTTTATCCATATAATCCTTTTTATTTCATGTATGGGTTATTAAATATGGAGGATTCATGTTACTAGGACATTGTGCATTTTGGGTTTGAATCTGGTGTCTAAAATCCATCTATTCAAACTAAATCTATTATAAACTCCTCCCATCTAGAGTGTGGTTAGATCTACGTGATTTTGTTCCTTCATTTAGATTGGTCATTTTGGATGTTAACATGGGCATAGAATTTGTATTGGCCTTTCTTGTGAAACCAGTTGTTTGGGGTTTTTGCCTTAACTATTTTTATTTTACATTATGTGTTTTGGCACTTTGGCCAAGTTGTTTAATTTATTGGAGTTACCAGCTTGCCTGCAAAGTTTTGATAAATTCAACCCAACTATTTTTGGGGTTAACTATAGAAATTTCATTATTTTTTTATTTTGTCTACAAAAATATTGATTTACTTATTTAATTTTCTATTCAGTCAACTACACATCAAATATGAAGTTTAAATATATGGGATATGAGCTTGTTTTCAATCTAGCTACAAACATCTTGAACATATCTAATAGTGATATGAAGCAAATGGATATAAATTATTTTTAATAAATAATGGAGACTAAAAGAATAAATATTCTAGGAGTATGAATTATGGACAACATAATTACACATGCAGTTGCATTCCTAACTTTCACTCAGTGTGTAAATTTGATACTTATATGCATAAAGTGCTACAACTATGAAAGTAGAGAGATAAGGATTGTGGATAATCAATTGATAGACAAAGTGTATATCACCTCTATAGGCATCACCTTTATCATTGAAACCCATGATGAAATGATGTAAATTGGTAGATACATTGCTCAATAGTTATGGAAGGATAATCATGAGAAGTGTGAGAGGATGTTAAGTTAATCTTGGTTGATCACCAGAACAAGAAACAATCTAAATCATATCAAAACCATATACATGTCAAATTTTAAAGAAAAAATATTAGATATGATTACCCTTTTGAGTTAGGTTATATGAGACAAAAAGATATAATTTTTTCCATTAGATTATTATATTCATGAGTATCATCTATATAGGGAAGTAGTTCATTGATCGGGCTTTGATCATTAGCAACAACATTCATGACCAACTGATCAAACTAAAATCAATGCAAGAATTTTATATGACTTCATACTTATTATATTCCATTACAGTCTTCAAACCTTGGCCTAGTTTGATGGAAGAGAAACAAAATATCCCTGGCATACTAATATATGACAAGTTCCATTAGCTCACTCATGAAAATGGAAAAATCCATTTTAGGAGATGAAATGATGCATTCTCCATGATACTAGTCAAAACACTAGACAAGAACATTATGATAAAAATTTATAATGAAGTAGCTACTTTGATTAGGAAGTATGGAAGCTATTTCATCTAGTTTACAAAATTAACACATATCTAGGTTGGTGGATTTAAACGTGTCACTTTTAGATTTCCAAGGTATCTTAGTGACAAAGTTATTTTGATTGAGATTTGTAGATAGCTTATTGAAGTGCACAAGAAATGTACTAATCAGAAGACAAGAAGAATAAACTTATTTATTGGTATTAATTAATTTAGTTTCAATATGCCCAAAGATGCATTCAATTTTGAAAATTCATTGATAGAATTTGCAATGTACCCACACACTAGGGGAATTGGATTTGATAGAAAGGGTTTTTTGAAAAATAATCTCAAAATAGGCTTTAAATACCCTCATAATTCAGATATTGAAGACTACTAGGAAGATAATGAAGATGATTTTAAACTCAAAAAGAGAGATTGGTCAAGGATGACATTGAAATAAATGAAGTGTTTTAGAATTGACTGGTGCAAAATTAAATTTGAGGATGATGGTACCAATGTTGTAAAAGATAATTTCTATGAAAATATCTACCCCATAGCCATCTTTTTGATCAATTGATCAATAAAATAATTGATAGACAGTGTGGAATGCACACAGGTTATGGTAGCCAGATCAAGAGAATGATATTATAAGAAATTGAAAGATCTCACTTTATGAAGTTTTCCAAAATGTGAACTTCAAAAGGGAAACAAAATACTTCTACTCTAGTTTCTTAATCTTCAAGCACCAATATATTCATAAATAAATCCAATTTGGTTGATATAGGTGGGGGAGATGGAGAAAATCCTAACAAAGATAGAGTTCCTAAAAAAACATGTGAGGGTGATCCTTTGATGAAAAAGATCCAGATCAAGAGACCAAATCCATCTACCATTCCAAAAATAACATAATATATAGACCCTTTAATGTGGATTAACAATAGTACTTAGTAGTTTTTGGCTATAGACCTAGGTTCAGTCCCTTTTCCTACTATTTCTCTTCTCTACAAGTCACCTACACCTTCATTAATTCCATTTCCCCCTTCACTTACACCATCCACATTCCCTGCTTTGTCTCTACCTTTGCCTCCACCTCCATTTTTCTATGTGCAAAAATTAGTTTATCTTCTAAAATTAGTTAAACCTAGATCCATTATTATATCACCCTTATCGTAGTTATCATCATTGACGCCCTTGGTTTCCATATATGCTCAATTGTCTAGTTCATAGGGATACATGTCTTCTTCATGGGTACAATAGATTATGAGCAAGAAAAATCCTTAATTTACAATATCTAAGATTTATTTTGATGCTATTGATAGTTTATTACAAGGGCCTCCAAATAAAAGAAAGGTCAAGACTACTTTTATGTTGATAATTGACCCTTCAAGTACATAGTCCATGGAAATAGCATAACCTCGTGTGGAGAACTAAGATGAAATGACTTTGGTTGACTAAAACATTAGTAAAATCAATTTAGGTGAATCAAATCCTGAAGGTAACATTCATAATTTCAAATTGACTAAAACTAAGATGATTCAAATGACATAAGAGGGAATGTAAAATATAAAATAGTTATCAAAAAATTTACATGTACTTTAATGTACATTAAATAGATCTTGAATATTGGCAAAACTTCTTAGAGTGTGATTTTTACACCTACATCAACTTATTTTGTAGTAATAATTCCAAGCTCTAAATTTGTCATTGATAAAGACATGATTTCCAAAAGTAGCAAGTATAACAATCATGGTAAATTGATGGAGTCTTGGGTCAAATATTTGCTTCTTGAAGGTTTTAAGTTCCTTGATGAAAATAAAAAAATTATGATCTCATCAATTCTAATTAGGTGTAATTTGAAGAATAAAAAGTAATTACATAGATAGATCTTGAAATATTGATCAAGAATTTGAGCGACATGGACACCATGGATAAGAACTCTTTGGTGTCAAAAGGTATTCTTGACCATGGATAATTTTAAGATTGGACCCATAAAAGCTTACTATAAAATCTTGGTGAATCTTAGAGTTCTGGAATAATTCCTTTGGTGAATCTTTATAAAAATCACCACACCAGTATAAATTGATTAGATATTTCTATTAGCTCTTTAAAAAAAACTTATAAATAGTTAGGGAATCAAGCGTCATATTCAAATCAATAAATAATGGCAAAAAATCCAAGTTAAACCCCTTTCCCCAAACACATCATGGGGTAAATATGTTTGAGGTGGAATAATGATTATGATCAATGGATACCCTAATTTTTTTCGAACAACTATTTTGTTATGCCCTATGAAATTGGGGGTAGTCAAGCCATTTCAAACACTTGCCTAAATGCATAAATCCAAGCAAGGAAGACATGAGAGATAACATGAATAAGAGTTTTTATAAACCCATCCCAAACCTAAACTTTAAGCAAGTGTGTGTGAATCTAAAAAAAGTCATTGCCACATCAATGCCTAAATACACATTCATAATATTTTTGAGGTCTTGTTGATCTCATTACAAATCAAATAATCCCAAACAAATGAAAAGATCTTATTGATCTCATTACTAAAAAAATAATCCCATGTGACAACAAAATTGTGTCTATTATTAAGGGTTTTGATATAAGATAAAAAAGGGTTTTTCTATAAGATAAAAAAGGGTTTAACACTTCAAGAAAAAATCTAATGAAAAAATAACATGGCAATGGTTTGAATCCCTTAAAAGATAGGTAGAATTCATTAGAAGTATGGAAAAATTTGTAGATATGGATAGCTTGTATTTCTTACTTGGATTTACTTCATTATTGGTTTCTTATACTCCTCCTTGGCCTCCTCTTGTAATTATTTCTCACTTCATGATTCCCATAACATGTAGGGCTTGTATTTCCTACTTGGATTGTAATTCAGTTTTGGTTGTTCAGACTCCTCCCTGGCCTCTTCTTTCAATTGTCACTTGATTCATGATTCCCATGACATGTAAGGCTTATATTTCTTACTTGTATTGTACTTCATTGTTGGTTGATTAGACTCCTCCTTGGCCTCCCCTTGTAATTTCCACTCTCTATGTGATTCCCACAACCATAAAGGAATAAAAAATAAATAGAAATGAAGCTATATGAATTTAGGTTTTAGGGTTTTAAGCAATTTTAAACACTTACACATTTATTTTATAGGAGTTAATTTGTTTTAATTAAAAAAATAATGGAGAAATAGGTTAGATGATGATAATTCTAAAGTTAACATCTTATTTACAGTTCTTTCTTTTTAAAAATTAAAAATTGTCATTCTTTTTAAAGATTAAATTTGTCCATTTTAAGTGCTTAATTTGATGGCCATATGACTAAGTATAAATTGAGAAAATATCTTTTTAAGTCTCTCAAAGACAAACCAAATAATATAATAAACTAAGTGTAGCAAAAATTGTGATAAAAAATAAGAGTATAGAGTATAAACCAACTATAGAGCCATAGGTTAAGACAACTATGAAAAATGAAGATGACATAACTAAAAAATATATTCAAAACATTTTCATATTTTTGAAATTATAAACTATATAATAAGGTCTGCAAAATGTCTTAACCACATCCGTATCAACCTTTCAAATATTTCTTTATTTCAATTAACAAACCATGCTAACTAGAATATAATTATTACCTTAAACATTTAAAAATAAAATATAGTATAATCATGAGGATTTATTACATTTATTTAGTTTATTCTTTGTCCATTATTTAAAAAAAGTATCTTGCATGTCATTATTTCTCAGAGGAAATAAATTTATTATTTTTTAAAAATAAATATGTGTTAAAGACCAACCAGATAATACAATAAATTGAGTATAGCAAAAATAGTGACAAAAAATTAGAGTATAGAGTATAAACCAACTATGGGATCATAGGGAAAGACAACTATGAAAAGCAAGGATGACATAACTAAAAAAAATATTCAATTTTCTTTCATAGTTTTAAAATTACAAACTATATAATAAGGTTTTCAAAATGTCTTAACCACATCCATATTGACATTTTTAAAATTTTTTATTTCAATTAGAAAACCATGCCAACCAGAATATAATTACTACCTTAAACATTTAAAAATAAAATACAATATGATCATGAGGCTCTATGACTCTTTTTGTGCAGTACATATGGTAAGATCATGTGCAATACTTAGTATAAATTGAGTATAGACCATAACTCACACTTTTGACATAGTTGGTTGATTTAATAGACTCAAATAAGTTCTTTTTACAAGGGATCAATTCCTTGAGTTTGTATCCTCTGTAAGTTACACCTTGAAGTAAATTACAAGATATTTATCTTTATCTATTAGATATCATTTTCCTTGGGATGAATTACTAGAATCCATGTCTATGATATACCCTCAATATTATAAAAATGTTAGCTCATGAGATTTTTGGAATAAAATCAAAACCTTGGCCCAACACTTCTCCAATAATATAGAATTGAATGGTGAAAAAATTGAAGGCATTTTAGATTTTTCAAAGCTAAGGGAGTGGTCTGTTCAATTTACCACAATAGATTTTGGACCATGCTTTTGAAGATGGCTTTATCACTAGACTATGGAATACATTAAGTTTGACTAAATTACTATGTGATGGTATCTTAGAATATTTTAATCTCATTAATTTATGTCAAACAATGATTTTGGACTCAATGAAAGATGAGAGAATTTTTAGTGCATTATCTTTTTTTAAGTTAAAGTTAAGAAACAAGTTTGACAAAAATTAGAGAATGGATTGAGGCTTTATACAACTAGATACATTGTCCAAGATTTTCCATTTGATAGAGCTCTATCAATTTGGTAGTCAAAACCTGAAAGAAGAGGATTGACTAATAATTCTTTAAAACACACTATAGTTTTGCAATACTAGATCTGAGTCTAACAACTTTTGAAGAGAATGCAAATAAAAATTATCAAGAACAAAATGAATAAAATTGGTATGTTAAAATTTGAAATTTAGGCATCTAAAATCCGAGGTTGATCAATGAAGGACAAGAAATTGTGTAATCAATTTTGAGATTTATTTTATTAGGGTTTTGAGAAATCTTGTTGAAGATAATATAGGGTATATAAATGATTAAGAGGTAATTTTTGTATTTTTTTTCTATTTGATTAAGAGAACATGTCTATAGCAGTTTCAATCTCTATTATAGAGATGCATAAATATATTGTGGTGTTCCATTATTATTTTATATAAAACTTATTTGAGCTATATAGTGTAATGAATTGGAAGTATCTATATTAGACCAACAACTTCACTTCCACTAATATCTTGAATAAATGACTAAAAAAAATTGAGAAAACCATCACATATGTATTCGATCAACTTACATTAATCCCATGGGTGATGTGTTGGACCAAAATTAAATTTTGCCTTGAGGCCCCTCAATATTCCAGTACCAATTCACTGTTAACTAGGGCAAAATATAAACCTTAATCCCTATAGGTTTAGTTTCACCTTCATTGCATTCAGTGCTAAAAAAATAAACATTAAGTTTGAAAATTATTTATTATCAATTTTTTAAGTCATTAAAACCATATATAAGGAAGAACATGTTTGTTTTACTCATTTTTATAAATGTGTTAAGGACCATTTTTGACTTAGGACATAATAATATTAAGGTAATAATTATATTTTGGTTGGCATGGGTTGTTAATTTAAATAAAAAATATTTGAAAGGCCATTATTGATTATGGATATGGTTAAGATATTTTGGTAGACCTTATTATTATTATTATTATTATTATTATTATTATTATTATTATTATTATTATTATTATTATTTATGGATATGTTTAAGACATTCACATTTTTCATTTCAAGATAGATGACTGTGCATGTAAGCAACTGATCTTAGTCTTTAAAATAAAAGAAACACAAATACATACCTTATAGTTGCAATCACAAAGAAATTAGATTAGAAATTAAATACACCTCATCCTAATATTTTGACTACCATAGCTTCACTTCTACCAATAGCCTGCATGAATGACTAGAGAATTAGAGAAATCATCAACAAATTACTTTAAAAAATGATTTTTAAGGAACTTATCATTATATTTATTCATTTCGAGACAAATGACTATGCATGAAAATAACTTATCTCAATATTTATAATAAAAGAAACATAAATCCAACCTTATAGTTGAAATCACAAGGAAACCAACTTAGAAACTATCTACAACCTCATTTCCAACCTCTCTTCCCAATATTTAAACTACTAGAGCTTTGCTTCCACCAATAGATTGCATCAATGACTAGGAAAATTGAGAACCCATCGATAAATATATTTAAATAAATTCTTTTCAAGGAACTTATCATTATATTTATTCATATCAAGACATATGACTATGCATGCAAATAAATGATCTCAGTCTTTAGAACAAAAAAATACAAATCCATACCTTGTAGTGGAAGTCATAATGAAACCAACTTATAAATTGTATTAACCTTCATTTCCAACCTCTTGTCCCAATCTTCTGACTACTAGATCTTCACTTCTACCAATAGCTTGCATAAATGACAAGAAAAATCAAGAAACTATCACATATGTATTCAAGCAGCTTACATTAATCTTGCATGTGAACTATTAGACTAATATTGAATTTTGCCTTGGGCCCTTTAATATGCTAATGTCAATTCACTAAAAAATGGGGCAAGATCTAAACCTCAATCTTCATAGCTTTAATTCCACCTACATCGCATTCAATGCTAGAAATAAAATAAACATTAGATTTGAAAATTATTTATTATTAAGTTTTTTGGTTATTAAAACCATATATAAGGAAGAGCATGTTTATTTTACTTGATTTTATAAATGACTGTAAAAAAATTCAAAACATTTTCATAGATTTAAAATTATAAACTATATAATAAGGTCATCCAAAATGTCTTAACCATATCCATAATTAGCCTTTCAAATATTTTTTAATTTCAATTAACAAACCATGCCAACCAAAATATAATTATTACTTTAAGTTTATTGTGTCATAGGTGGTCCTTATCACACACACACACACACACACACACACACACACACACAGAGCAATTCTAGACTAACCTATATGTGTCTCATATAATTTCTTGGTGAATAAGACCCATACATGCATAGTAACTCTGGAAAATCCATGTCCCAAAATAGAATTGTGTATAATCTATAAGGCGATTTAAAACCCATATATAAGAAATTGTATAAAATTGAGGCTATTTAATCGATGTCTATTTTTGTAGAATTATCCATTTTCAAAATTAAAAAAACCTACTTATAGCCTTTTGGCTATAAATAGACTCTTAAATTTTCCATGTTCTTGATAAGGCAAAAAATAATTATTCATGCTTGTGGGATCAATGCATGATTTGGAAGATATCCACTCTTGATGAAGCTTTGGAAGGCTTGAAAAAATATGGGAAAGTTTGTGATGAGTTAAAATCTGAGGTACATGCCAACATTTGGTCTATTCATTGTGACCTATCGAACGAGGATGAATCAAAAGTTTGAGCAACTACATAATTAAAAGAGTAATTTCATATGTTGATAAACATAGGAACTCAATAGAGCAAATATGTTTAATAAATGAAAAATGAATAAAATGAGTGGTATTCATAATGAAATTGAAAACCTCAAACTAAACTATTCAAAAAAATTAAGAAGATTGAAGAGACTACCAATATATTGTATGAATGGATTGCATGATTAAATCATATAATTGTTCCTAAAAAATAAGGGATCATCTAGGAAGTTTAGAGGTTCAAACTATATAAGTTAAATTCATCTAAAAAAGAGGAATCAAATATTGTTTCCATAGTGGAACAGGGTCCTACTTATCAAAATGACTTATCTTCTTCTCATAACCACTAAAAGTCACTTTTTGTCTTCCCAACTTTATATTTTTCCATTGCACTTTTTGTAATCACTTTAAAATCTCATATTTACCTTTTTAAAAGTTATAAAAAGATAAAAGTAACTATAAAATATTAAAAAATTACTCAAAAAGTTGATTATGAAGGTGGTAACACCTATTGTAAACTATAAATATGAGTTTTTATCTCATTCAAAGGGATTTTTGATAGTTGAACATATTTTTACAAAGGTAGAGAGTAGAGTTTGTATTTTCATCTCATGCAAGAATCAACACAAGGAGAACTTTTTTAGAATTTGTGCCCAAAATCTTTTTGAATGGATAATGTACGCCTTCATGTTAATCTTTTTGATTCTTATCCTTTTGAATTTTGTTAAGTTCTATTGTTAGATAGTCATTGTACATGATATTTTTAGTGTAGAATTTCATTTGAATCTACATTAAGAGTTTTTTTAATCTTGAAATATTGATGGGTTAAGAATAAAATTTTAGTTTGTTCTTTTGAGGAAATATAGACTTGTTTTCTATTTATTTTACTAGTACGATACAATATTTTTGGTGTATGTATTTTGTTCTTATGTCTAGAATAGGTCTTTCCCTGTCCCATTTCTATGATAAAGATTTCATTTACTAAAATACTCTTTTTTAGATTGTTATAGTGAGTTTCTATGTTTGGCTAGCTAGAAATATCTTTTCTTCCCCTATTCTTCTTGCATGCTTTCCTTTCCTCCACTATCTCCTCCTTACATTTCCTTTCTACTACCTTTTCATACTTTCTATTTAAAATTACAATCCCCATGCAAAACACCATTTTTGATGTGAATAGTTTCCTTTTATGTATTTTTAAATGTAGTTATTCATTCAAATAAGATATCAAATTTATCACCACACTATTAACATAAATCTTCATTTATCCTCCCGATAAATTTTCACACTAGTAAAACTACAAGAGAATCAATAGTTTAGTTATTTTCCATAGAAATCATTGTGATATTAAAATCATTAAATGAATCAATAAAGTCCCAAGATCTATTTTAATATATCCTCAAATATCATAGTTTGCACTAAAAAAATATTTTTCTTGATTGATCAGCAACTTAGAGTCTCCAAACATTTATAATTCTCTCACTTTGTGATTTAAAGCAAATTACAGACCCAAAATCATAACCTCATACTTAACAAGGTTGCTAGTATAGGGGAATTTTAGGTGATATGAAATAATTTATTTTTTCCATGGAATATAGTAAAAAAATCCCTACACTAGATCCTTTCTTAGAATGGGATCCATTAAAGTAAATCGCCTAGAGGATAGGCTAGCTAGCATTCATATTTTCTTTATTTTTAATGGCAAGATTAGTAGTTAGTGTATAAATGCACATGTCAGTGGAAATAACATTCACCTTTTAATTTTTTAATTATAATTAGGGATAATTAAATTCACCTTGGGTTCTTTGCTCACTCTTATTTTATTTTCAATGCATCTCCAAGGCAACAACATGAGAAATGTTAGTTTCCCTGTAACCATTCAATGTTTTATAAAAATCTCTATATAACAACATATCATATGCCTGATGAGTTTATAAAACTTAGATATCAATGAATTTATAGAATTTGGGTTCAAAGGCTAGAAACATATGAACATTTAAAATATCTCGAGTTGTGTTTTTATTTTTCTAACTGGATAACTATTTAGTTATACTTAATTGGAGTTAAACCTAGTTTTTCACAAATTCCCACAAACATGAAATTAATCGAGGCACTAGAGTCCACTAAACATTTTTGTACATTTTTTCCTAAAAATCATAATTATTAGTAGAAAATGGGGAAATTCAATTTTGTTATTTTTGAATCATGATGTTTGTATGTGTTTTATTCTTTTTTTTGAGTAAATTTTCTCAATCAATGATTTTATAAGTCACACTAATTTTTTATTTGTGCCATCACATGCAAATTGATATTATTTTTAATTTTATTCATATCCTTCACTATGTTATATCCATATTTATGAAGGGATAAGTGGTAAACATTTGAATTACTTTGGCCATTTCCTTTTGGTGGATAAGGATAACTATTTTATTTAGGATCAAGAGGATTGCCATTGTTATTGAGAGGCATGGAAGTGGTAAGAGACATTGTATAGTGATTCACTTATTACTATAGAAAATCATGTACTCCTCAGTGTTCTCTTTTGGTTCAGTTTCCTCTTGGTTAGGAAAATTAAATGTCTCTAACATCATGGTCATGTTAGGTGTACTATATATGCTAGGGGTATTAGATGTGTTGGATGTGTTTTGGTGGTTTGGAACCACCTCATATCCTTTCATTTCCTTTTGGAAGATCTCAAATGCATTAAAATACTCAATGAATTTTAGTTTTCCATGTTGGGTAGTATTGTGAACCCTACACCAATTAGGAAAAGCTAATTCATATATATTGATCTCTAACAGCCTGTTTGGGGATGGATCATCATTTTTATGTTAGTTTGGTGGGAAATTTTACCTTTGATATGTGTATGTTTGGACTATGTTTTACCCATCGGTATTTCAATTTTTTTTATAGGCTAAGAGAATTAATTCTTAGTTTTTTCACAATGCCATAAATTGCATCCAACTCATTCTTTGTTGAATTATATGGAAATGATTGTCCATTTTTAATGGTTGGGACCAAATCTTGACTCTAATTTTGTGTTGTTATCTCAATAGGTTGAATGTCCCTGAAACTTAATTTTTGGTTAGGAACAATATGTCTCCAAGGTAATATGGTGTAATTGGCATGAAATTAAACACTAGGACATTTTTATTGGCATTAGGGATGGCAATCAATATTGGGATGTTTTGATTGATGTTAACAATAGTGTTTAGGATGTGTCCTTTTGGATTCAATTGACTATCAATGTTGATGGCTTTATCATAGGCTACTCATAAATCATTTTTATATGTTGTATGTCTAATAAATACAATAATAGTTGGGTCCAACACATTTTATACATATTAATAGCTAACACTATAATAAGATGATATAATGGAGTGACTTGGCTATACATATTTTGAAATCTCACAATAAAGATTCTAATCAACTCATCTAGTTCACTCCCAACACTAAATAATTACTAGTATAAAACACTATGATCCATAAAATGGATAAATTATGCTAGGAAAGTGATTTAAAATTAATTCCAATTGTGAATAGAGTTTTGTACTAGATTTAAGAACCAACCATATGCTTCATCTTATAATGTGAATGCAAAAAACCCACATGTAACATATTCATAAGTGTCTAAAAGTAGCATTGAAGTATGTAAGGTGTTCTTACAAATTTTAGACCTCATCAAGTGTGTAATTCGAGATATACTTCTCAATATTTTTGGGTAAGTCATGGACATCTCTAAGGTGTTATGTTGTGGAGCTAAAAGCTTCACCAGGATGCAAACAAGAGTAGTTACAGAGGATGCAGAGTTGTGGGGAGTTGCAAAATCAGTTGCAAGAAAAATGACATCAGTCTGATCAATTGACATCGGTCAGATAGCAAGAGGAAGCAACCGGCATCGGTCACCAGTCGGTCGACATCGGTCATGGAGGAACCGACGTCGGCAGCCTATGCGAGAACAGGTAGTTTGCATGACGAATCTGGGAGAGTCTATTTTTGGACTGTTAGTTTGCATGTTGAAGGCTAGTCGTAGTCTTGAGTTGCGAGTCTAATTATTGTAATTAGGTTAGTCTAATTATTGTAAGCATGAGATCTATATATGGACTCATGGGCTGTATTGTAAACTTGTAGCTAGTGAGTAAGAGAGCAATAAGCTCCTTCAGAGAGAAGAGAGTAATGGTGCGTTCCTCCTAGTGCCACAGTACCAAGTTGGGTACTAGTTTAGAGAATCAGAAGGGTTCTTCATGTGAGTATGATCTTGGTCAGTATGTGGGCATGACTTTGTATAGGAGATCTACAATGGTGAGTATGATCTAGTTATTTGTAGGTAGCAACAGAGAGCAGGAGATCTACTTGGAGTACGGTTGTGTACTTGGGTGAACTGGCAGCATGTTACTGACTAGTTGGAGAGGTGAACATCAATTCTGTATTGGAATTGATTGTTGTGACCAAGAGAGAGAGGGAAGAAGGTCTTGAGGAGTGGCAAACCTTTGAAGTGGAGGAATAAGTGGCATCTTCCTTATTGTATATTCTTCTGAGTGATTATTAATACAATTGTGTATTGTCTCTCAATTCCTGTGTTGTTTCATATTTCTAGTTACTTTATGTTTCTGGTTAAATTCTATGTTTAGTTGCTAATATGAGAAGTAATCATATGTGCTCTAATTGGTAGAGCAAGATCCCTAACAAGTGGTATCAGAGCATGTTTGTTGTTATAGGTGCCTGACAAGTGGTATCGGAGCATGTTTGTTGTTCTAGGTGCCTGACAAGTGGTATTAGAGCCTTGGTTGTAGGTTCAAGAGCTGATACCAACAAGTGGTATCAGAGATTTTGGTTGGGTTGACTAACAGGTGGTTTCAGATCTGGTAGTGTTTTTGATTATAGGTCACTCACAGGGGTTTTAGATTGAGTGGGAGTATAGCAATGGCATAATAAAGTAAGCTACGAATGGAGAAACTGAATAGCACGAATGGTCTGATTGATGGAAAGAAAGAGCAGGTAAAAAGAGATCATTGCTTGGTAGCAAATCAGCTTGTCGAAGCATATGTTGCAGGTAATATTGCACAGGATGTTTTGGATAAAGTGGAATCTTTGTTTACAAATTATTTTGCCTCTTTCCATGCAGCCCGAAATAGAGCATCTTTTCATGGGTATGTCTTTGGAGACTTTGGAGAGATTTATTTAAGGGTTGGAGAGCCTTGTCAGATGATTGACGAAGGGGAAGTGAAGCTGAAATTGCAGACAGATGACACACAGTGGTTGAAGGAAGTCATGCAGGTACCAGTCTTGGAGATGAGTCTAAAATCTTTAGGAAATTTGGGTGATGAGAGATGCATTGTAACTCTCACAGTAGATACACTTGAATTAGATGGTGGTAAGAAAGTAGGTATCCTTTATCTATCTACTTATATTACTGATTCACCTTCTATTGCAAAGATGTGGCTTCATAGGCTTAGTCACATATGTAGGAGGAGAATGCAGGTTTTAAAGTGAAGGTTAGATGTCTTTGACAAGCTAAAGAACTGGAAAGCCTTGGTGTTCATGGAGGAGATGATGGACAGAGATCAGGTGAGGAAGCTAAATTATTCTGAGTAGAACAGGGTTGATTTGATTAGGATCTTGATCCATGGAGAGCTCACGGGTAAAAAGTTATCACTCACAGACAAACACAGGTATCGGTGTCAGTCAGACAGTAACTGACATCGGCAATAGGAAAAATGATGTCAGTCATGAAGGAATTGACATCAATAGGAGGGACACCGGTGTCAGCCAGGGAAATGACATCGGCAGTCAGGGTCAGTACAGGGAGCCGACATCAGTCGAAAACAGACTGGGAGATGGCCGAGATTAGTCACTGGTATAGATAGTGGGTGGACAGCAAGTCTCAAACGCTCATGTTGAGGTTAGAAAGGGTAAGTGAACCTCATATTCATTTTTCACCTTCTTTATATTGTTTTTTTTTTTATAGTCAAGAACCAGGAAGATGGAAGAAGCAATGCAGGTAGAGTCCAGATACAGTGGGAGCTTGGCATGGATAAGGAGTGCGAGTCCTTGGAGAAGAACCAAACAGGTATCTGTTGGTAAAGTTGTCAGTTGGAAGTAAGCACTGAGACACGAAATGGATTCCAAAATTAAAGAAGAGAGTGGATGGACACAAGAGATGGAAGGCCAAGGCATATGGTCTTGAAGAAGCTGCAGGATAGTGGTACAGGGTTTGACAGGTGGATGACTAAGCATGGGTTCAGTCAATGTTAGTGTAACCATTGTGGTTTTATCTTACCAAATAGATGATGGTTGCAACATCATCTTGTTACTGTATGTGGGTGATTTACTAGTAGGTTTGTACATACAGGTATTTGCTGAGCTAAGGGTAAGGTTAGTTCAGAGGTGTGTCATGAAGAATTTGGAGCAGCAAAATTCTTTGGCATAAGAGACATGGAGATTTGATCTCCAGTGGGAGCTAATGTGAAGACGGTGTTGGTGGGGTTCATGATGCAGGATGCAAAATCAAAAAGCACACCAAGGGCTGGATAGTTCAAGCTTAGCTTGAAACAGGGTTCAAAACCACATGAGGTCTAGTGCAGACCTGAGTTGTTCTCCCAAGCAATGGGGGTTGTCAGAAAGTATGGAGCCAATTCGGGGAAGGAGTACTGGAGGGTAGTTCAGTGGGACTAGCAGCAGGGATTCTTGTTATGCAGGGTCAAGTTCTTCACTACATGGATATGTAGGTTTGGATGTGGTAGGTTACTTTGATGACAGGTGTAGCATCACAGGTTGTGTGGTGGTTGATCTTCAGGATTGATCTTGAAGAGGAATACAAGCCAAGGAATAATTTAGATGGTGTACAGGTATAGGTACAGGTGCAGCTATTTATCTCCAAGTGGGAGATTGTTATGTTGTGGAGCTAAAAGCTTCACCAGGATGCAAACAAGAGTAGTTACGAAGGATGCAAAGTTATGGGGAGTTGCAGAATTAGTTACAGGAAAAATGGTGTCAGTCTGATCAATCGACGTCGGTCAGATAGCAAGAGGAAGCAACCGACGTCGGTCACCAGTCAGCCGACATCGGTTATGGAGGAGCCGACGTCGGCAGCCTGTGCGAGAATAGGTAGTTTGCATGACGAATCTGAGAGAGTCTATTTTTGGACTGTTAGTTTGCATGTTGAAGGCTAGTTGTAGTCTTGAGTTATGAGTCTAATTATTGTAATTAGGTTAGTCTAATTATTGTAAGCATGAGATCTATATATGGACTCATGGGCTGTATTGTAAACTTGTAGCTAGTGAGTAAGAGAGCAATAAGCTCCTTCAGAGAGAAGAGAGTAATGGTGCGTTCCTCTTAGTGCCACAGTACCAAGTTGGGTACTAGTTTGGAGAATCAGAAGGGTTCTTCGTGTGTGTATGATCTTGGTCAGCATGTGGGCATGACTTTGTATAGGAGATCTACAATGGTGAGTATGATCTAGTTATTTGTAGGTAGCAGCAGAGAGCAAGAGATGTACTTGGAGTATGGTTGTGTACTTGGGTGAACTGGCAGCGTGTTATTGACTGGTTGGAGAGGTGAACATCAATTTTGTATTGGAATTGATTGTTGTGACCAAGAGAGAGAGGGAAGAAGGTCTTGAGGAGTGGCAAACCTTTGAGGTGGAGGAAGAAGTGGCATCTTCCTTGTTGTATATTCTTCTGAGTGATTATTAATACAATTGTGTATTGTCTCTCAATTCCTGTGTTGTTTCATATTTCTAGTTACTTTATATTTCTGGTTAAATTCCGTGTTTAGTTGCTAATACGAGAAGTAATCATATGTGCTCTAATTGGTAGAGCAAGATCCCTGACAAGTGGTATCAGAGCATGTTTGTTGTTTTAGGTGCCTGACAAGTGGTATCAGAGCATGTTTGTTGTTCTAGGTGCCTGACACAAGGACATTTACTATTGTTCCACCCAGCTAGGTAGACATATTAAAAATGGATGGAAATTTGGATTAGTTGGAGAACTTATCTAAGTCATAGATATTATTTGCCTACATTTGTCAAACCTATCTCTTTTATGTAACTTTAAAGGCTAGAGTAGTAACAATCCAAACTCAGATGTGGATCTAGTGAGACATGGTGGGAAATCTAGATTGGTTCAATACCTATTGTGAATTGAATTTTTTGTTTTAATGATTATCTCTAGTTTGTTTAGGATTCATTACATTTTTTTAAATCATAAGGTTGATTCATACCCTCCTTATATAAATATCTATATGTTGATGTGAGTTTTAGGCACATAACGTAGGATATGGTGTGGAAGAATAGAGGGTCATGTAAGCTTTACCTTAGTGAACAATGATTTATTTAGAGAATAAGACTTTAATCATAAGGAATATAACCTACTAGTAAGAATAAATAGTGAATATTAATCACAATGAACTTAGTTTTAAATTTTATTTCACTTCTAATGTCAGCTACCTATTGATGCAAGTTTGTGACCCACCAAATAGGTTATGGGATAACCCTCTTATTTTAAAATAAAAAAATTATAACTATTTGCACAGGTTTTAGGTATGCAATTTTATAAATTCTAATGTTGATATGAAACATGATTATGACTAGGCCAATAAAATCATCCCTATGCTCAAATCAGCGCAACCTAATTAATAATGAAAACTAACTTAAATATGGATATTTAAAATTATGTTATTGTAAAAAGTTTGAGTCTAGTAAAAAACATAAAAAAGAAGGAAAGGGTAGGGAAAAAATAACATAGTCATGAAATTATTAGGAGTCACTATGGACATAGTTTTCGTTTTGAGACTTTTTTCTTTAGTGTACATTTGTGGCATATTAGCCTCTATGAAAAATATAAATATTTCCTCTCTAAACCATTCAACGGTGACATGGTAGCCATAAAATTCTATGACATTTATTCCTAGTGAAGTCCTAGTATGAACCATAAGAATTTGACACATATTTATGTCAAACATGGTCATAAGTCTCACATTAGGGAGAAGAACCATTTTTTCTATAGTGGCAATCCCATTTAGTTTCTTATCCATCATAGTGATTTCTAAAAAATAGTTATAAATGTTGTATGTAATGGGTCACTCTTAATTTTGTCATATTGGACCTATGATAATGAAATGAAGAGTAAATTTAATGAATTATAAACAATTTTATCAGTGATCTTGACCTTTACTTGATTTTATAGTTGTTAAAAAAAATTATGCCCTAGACTACTTTTTGTGATCTTATTGATGGATTTCACCATAGATCCAAGATCTTCTAGAATTAATCTCCACTACTAAAATAATATAAGGCTTTATGAAAACACAATATAGATGGATCAATTAAGGTCTACATTTATCTTTGTGTTTTTATAATTAGATATTCACTCATGGTCACTTATTATCACTTACTTAGACTTGACACATTTAACACATGTTCATTGCATTAATATTAAAAAATCATAGTGGAATATATTCAAACTCTCAAACACTCTCACACATGCCTATAAATACTTATTACATTACATGAAATATTTATTGACTCTCATACAATTCCTATTAAACTGATATAATTCTTTGTTTTGTTCTTTGAGAGTTTTTTTCCTTCATAGCTCATCCTTCTCTCTTGAAACTTCCTCCTCCTTACCCAAATAACATATTAATCTTCTTAACATACCATTATTCATGGGGTGTATCTTCAAATTCCATAAAATCAACATAATGTAAAATAATGAGGCAGCCTTTAGTTTTAAATATCAACACATAACTATTAGAAACTCTTAGGTGACTCTTTAGGCCGGATGACAGGTAGAAAAACCACTATAACTTTATTAAAGTTTATCCAATTGTATTGAAATTTTAAACACAACTTGTACACTAAATTTTATATCACATTAAAAAAATTAGAATTTAAATTATTAACACACAAATATAACCATATTTCTAAGTGTCATAGAATAGACAGTGTACTCATGCGAAATTTTAAAGTTAAATGACAACTAGAAAACCCATCATAACATTAATGAAAGTAATAAAAATGACATAAAATTTGAAAGAAATCTTAGACTAATATTCATAAAATATCACTAAAATTTTAAATATAAATATTAACACAACTTTTCCACATCCAAAATAACCAACTTACTAAGTTTTAGACTAGACATATGACATTTTCAGGTTGAATGATAGTTACACTAACTATAATAAATTTATTGTTATATATCTAATTGAACTTAAATTTGAAACACATCATGTATACTATATTTTATATCACCGATCCAAATATGGTAACCCAATTATTAACACAACTTTACCACAAGGTAAATAACTATGTATAGACTAGACAGATGAATTTTTAGATCGAACAATAGTTACAAATATTGAATTGAGTTGAAATTTGGAACACAAATACTAGACTAAGTAGGTAATTTAAATTTAGGTGTATTTTTTTTATGTTATATGATTATTTTATTTGGTATAAATTTAGGTAACACCTCATGTTGAATTTTTTGGCAGGATCATAAGTAGTGCCTTGGATAATAATCTTAATGTTGATGCTGATTATAGTTATATATAATTTTAATATTAATATTAATATCATGGGTAAACTTTAAGAATTAGTGTAATTTTTACATGATTAATTTCATTTTATTAAGCCAAGGTTGTATAAAAAACATGTCATATACATCATTATATATTAATATATGAAACTAAACGAAAATGGTCTTATAACATACAATGGCAAGTAAGGTAATGCCCCCAAGTGGTATCCTAGTTATTCCATTGTATCCTTTAAAAACTATAGTTGTACCGACTATATTATTTTGAGTCTATTTAATTTTAGTAACAAACTTCATTTTTCACACATTTACATTTAAACCATTATCAACCATAATCCAGTTTTTTAACCTTGACTCTGTATTTATGAAATATTTAATTAAAATTTATCCATTATTAGATTCATATTTTATAGTTATGTGGTCATATAATACAATTAGAGGAGGTTAATTATTCATGCAATGGACCACACCTACGAATCCACCTGTATGAGCATTATATGCTTATGATGATTTATTTTTCACTATCATATGAACATCATATTAGATTTTTGATTCAGTATAATAATTGGGAAGAGGATTAGTAAATAATATCATGTGTTGATTTAGTTGTGCAACATATTCATTAAAATAACTATCTTGACCTTATATTTTGACTTAATTAGTCTTAGATCTTATGCTTCAAATTAGCATATCAATTTTTATAATGGACAAGGACTCTATGATAATAAAAATATGTATTAACATCAAGGTTATTAGGAAAGGGCCTTTACGATCAAATATCTCACGTAGGAGGTGAAAAGATAATATTGAATTCATGTAAGTTTTAACCAAAATTTTAGTACTTTTAATTAATCATGTAAATTATTTTCATTCCATTTTTTATAGGACTAGCTTGTCATATGGTTGGTGTATTGCATTTATTATGTTGTTGGACTCATTCTTATGTTGGAAAGTATTATCATTAGCTTTAGCTTATAATTTATATCACTGATCCAAATTTGTCAATCCAATTATTATGTTTGCTTTACCACAAGGTAAATAACCATTTGTGACTAAGAAAATGATAATTCTTATCTTAGCTTTACCACAAAGTAAATGATGATCCACAGACTAGGAAAATGACACAGTCTAAAAAAAACATATTATACATTTCTATGGTGATTCCATATGATCTAATTTTTTAAAATTGGTTTTAAGTGTTAGGTTATATAATGTAAACAAGATTCAACATCAAATTCTTACCATGATTTAATAACCATTTATAATAAGTGTCTGTAACTTAACAATCCACACATACTAAAAAAAGAGATAAAAAATCTCTGCACTTTTCCCACAACAAAGAAATAATTTTGAAACATAATTCAAAGAATTTAACAAGATCACACCAAAATCCACTAAAGAAAAAAATACAAACACACCACACTATGTTTTTGGTTAATGCTAGATTACACAAACCCTTGGATGCTCCTGTATAAGACACCTAGGGTTTATAAAATGTGAACTCCTGCTTGTATATATGGAATAAGTGGTAAAACCACTCTTTAGACCATGAATTATAGTTTCCATAGTGTTCCCTTCCAACACACCAAATACTTCATATAATTATATCACTTTTATTCCACTTATATCTCCTTATTTTTAGTCTCAATTTAGTTCTCTTTTTCTTTCCTCAACTCTTTATTTCCATATTTTTGTTATCTCTCCTCACTTCTTTTGTAGGGGTAGACTCACCATAGTACATATTACTCAACTAAAGGCTCATACTTTTTTCTTTCCATCTTCTTTTGGGATGAAACCCACCTTTATAAGACCATATCCATTAATATGCTTGTTATTTCATCTTACTCTTCCTTGTGGGTTTAAATCCACTATTGATTTATAACTTCCTCCTAAAGCTTCTTGGATATGGTTTCTAAATATATAAAACATTTTTGGATCACTCTTCTTGGTTTTTATCTTTTTTTATCATGGATTCCATCTCTTATTTCATTGTCAATATCATTGCCACATACTCAAAAAACATTTGGGCATCCAAATGATAAGCTATAGTCTCTAGTACCACCTCAAGGATAATATTTACCTCTTCATATCTTGTTGTCCATATTTATATGTCAAATAAAACCTTTATATATGCTTCAACATCCTATTATTCACCATATAATCTAAATTATATAAAAATTGGTAGTTTCTCTTTACATTTTGTGAGGTCAATAAATTCAATCTCTTCACCTTGGAAGGGCTCCTTGAATGCTTCCATTCTCTTCACCTTTGTACCTACACATTGGCTACAGTTACAAATAAATTTATAAACATAAGACTTAGTAATAACCATTAGTATTTCCTCCATATTCAAATTATTATCTTGATTCTCACTAAGCATGGGATTATAAAAGCCTCTTTTATTCTTCCATTATTATTATGAAAACTCCTCTTCACTTCTCAAACTCTTTATATCAGCTATAGGCTCATTAATTTCACCTTATTTAATATCCTCCATGTCATGTGTAAATTATTTTTCACTCTCTTTATCTATATGATTAAAATTCACACCTTGACACATAATAGTGTCTCCTCCAACATCTATACGGGATGCTCCTACATATGTAACACAATTTCACCCTTCTATCCTTTTGGTAGAAACATGTCCACCATATCTATCTCGATCTATTTTTATGTACCTACACATTGAACAAACATATTAAGGTAATAAATAATTCCAAAACTAACTCCTTCCATCTCTTATTCACATCTAAATGACATGTTTTCCAACTGTTATTTGCTTCCAAAAATCTTCTCATAGATTTATCCTTCATGATGGACTCCCAAAGGCCCTTTTTTAACAACCTAAATGATTGTTATCTCTACATCCTTATTTATATTTTAATCTCCTCCAAATGTATGTTCTAAAACTATACTCTCATCATGTTCATGACTTTCACCTCTTTTGCCTCTATTTTTTCCTTCATGAAAACTTATAATTCCTCATGGCTATTCTCTTCATTCACCTCTATTGTTTCATTTACAAAAATATGGGGACTTCCTTGGTTATCCTCAACCCTTATACCCTCAAAAATATAAAATAAACATGCATTGAACTAATTAAATAAGGATGGTTCTTATTATTCCCACTCATGGGATACCAAAAACTCCTTCACATCATCAAAAAATGGGTCTCCTTTTTCTTCTTCAACTACTATCACTTTCATATCCTCTTGCATGAGGATTTATTCCTCTATAGATTACTCATAAATTTGTTTCACCGTTTTTTTCTAAAATAGACTTGGTATTTTCACATGGAAACCTCACGTTCTTATTTTATTCCAAGATAACCTTCTTTTCTGCTTACAATTCTTCTCCCCATTACTTCATAAATGTTTCAGGCTAAATGATAATTATAAAAACCATCATAACTTTACCTAAATCCATCCAATTATCCTAAAATTTGAAAAAAAATAAAATAAAATTATAGTTTCTATCACCACACATAGTTTTTCATTCTAATTATTACTGCACAAAGAGAAACATCTTTCAAAGTATCACAGACTAGAGATGGTACTTAGGTGACATTTTTGGGCTAAATGATAACTAGGAAAAAAAATTAACTTTATCAAAAGTTATCCAATTGACCTAAAATTTGGATAATATATCTTACACTATTATTTTTAATATTTCAAAAAAATTATAACTCTTACCACAACATTTACACATACCAAAGAACAAATTTTCCAAGTGTCAGACTAGAGAGATGACATTTTTAGGCTAAATGGTAGTTACATAGACTATCATAACTTTACCAATATTTATCTAATTGAGCTAAAATTTTAAATACATCATGTAGACTATGATTTATATCACTTACCAAAATTTGGTAATCCAATTATTAATGAATATCTACCACAAGGTACATAATCATCTATAGACTAGGCAAATGACATTTTCAGACTCAATGATAGTTATAAAAACTATCATAACTTTATCGTTGTTTATCCAATTGATAAAATTTTAGAAAAAAAATTGTATACTATAGTTTATATCACCATTAAAAAATATACAATCCAATTCTTACATCATATTTACCATTACGTAAATAACCATTTGTAAACTATGGAGATGACATAGTCTGATAGAAAAGGATGGTACATTTTTGCAGTGACTCTATATGATCTGAAATTTTAAATAAAGGTTATAAGTGTTAGGTTATATGATCTCACCAAGTTTCATCATTTTATGCTTACCATAGTTAAGGTAAAAACATTCTAAAAACTGTCTGTGACTTAAAAATCCATATATATTGATAAAAATAGACAAAAGATTTATGCACTTTTCCTATGGCAAAGGATTTTTTTTGAAACATTATTTAAAGAGGTCAACAAGCTCACACCAAAAAATGTATAAAATAAAAACCCAAAAAAACACACCACACTCTATTTTTGGTTGATGCAAGATTACAAGAACCCTTGGATTCTCTTACATCAAACACCCAAGGTTGATAAAATGTGAGCTCCTAATCACAAATGGAATAAGTGGTAAAAACACTCTTCTAAACATGAATTATAATGTCTATGGTGATCCAATATAACACACAAAGTAATTCATTTAAGTTTTGTGCTTGTTCTTCCATTTTAAGTTTCTTCTTATTGATTTTAATTTAGTTATCTTCTTCTTGACTTTGCTCTTTCTTTCCATATTTTACTTATATCTCCTCACTTATTTTGTGGGGTTGGACAAACCATATTCCATTATACTATACCAAAGGCTCTTATTTTATGATTTACATATTATTTTGGGCTAAAACCCACCTTCATATAACCAAATACACCAAGATGTTTGTTCTTGCATGTTACTCTCATTTGTGGGATTAAACCCACATTAACCAACCATATCCTCCTAAAGCCTTCTTGACTTTGGCTACTCAATATCCAACCTATTATTAGATCACTATTCTCTATTTGCATCTATTTTCTCATGGATTCCGTCTCCTTTTTCATTATTAATATCATTAATATAGACTCAACATATATTAAGTCATCCAAATTATAACCCATAGTCTTTATTACTACCTCAAGGATAGTCTTTACCTCATCATTTCTCATTTCCTGCATTTCTATGTCAAGAAACCTCTCCATATTTGCTACTACATCCTCTTATTCACTAGATACTCTAACTGATAATATACATATATATATATATATATATATATATATATATATTCTCTTCAAATTTGGTGAGCTCAATAAACTCACTCTCTTCACCTTGGAAGGCCTCTCTGAATGCCTAAATTGTCTTCACCTTTGTACTTACACATTGGCTATAGTAAAAAATTAGTCTATAAACATGATAATTAATAGTAATAATCAATGCTTCCTCTATATTCAAAATTTTAGGTTGATTCTCACTAAGCATGGGATTCTCAAACACTCTTTTAATATGTCATTGTTCTTGTGATATCTCCTCTTCAATCCTCAAAATATTTATATCAACACTAGACTAAATTATTTTATATCCTCCGTGTCATGTATAAATGATATTTATCTCTCCTTATATCTATGAGAAAAATTCACACCTTAACTCATAATAATCTCTCCTCTAACATATTCTCTTCAAATTTGGTGAGCTCAATAAACTCACTCTCTTCACCTTGGAAGGCCTCTCTGAATGCCTAAATTGTCTTCACCTTTGTACTTACACATTGGCTATAATAAAAAATTAGTCTATAAACATGATAATTAATAGTAATAATCAATGCTTCCTCTATATTCAAAATTTTAGGTTGATTCTCACTAAGCATGGGATTCTCAAACACTCTTTTAATATGTCATTGTTCTTGTGATATCTCCTCTTCAATCCTCAAAATATTTATATCAACACTAGACTAAATTATTTTATATCCTCCGTGTCATGTATAAATGATATTTATCTCTCCTTATAGCTATGAGAAAAATTCACACCTTAACTCATAATAATCTCTCCTCTAACATCTATATTGGTTACTCCCATATATGCAACACCAATTTCACCCTTCAATCCTCTTGGTAGAAACTTATCCACCATCTCTATGTCCATATCCTTTTCTATACCTACATGCTAAATAAACATATTAATGGAATCAAGAGTTCCCAAAATCACTTCTTCTGTCTTTTATTCACACTACAAGGACATGATGCCCAAGTCTTCTCTACTACTCACAATTTTTTCATAGATTTCTCCCTTGTGATGGACTTCCAAAGGACCATTTTTAACAACCTCAATGGTTGTTCTCTCTACATCCTTCTTTCTACATTAATCTCCTCAAAATGGATTGTCTATAACCATACTCTCCTCATGTGCATTGAATTTTTATTCTTCTACCTCTATTTTTTCCTTCATGGAATCCTGAAACTCTTCATGGTTAATCTATTCATTCACCTCTATTTTTTCATTGATAGAAACTTGTAACTTTCCTTGGTTGTCCTCAACCCTTATACCCTCAAAAATAGAAAATATAAATGAATTGACTTCATTATCCAAGGATGGTTCAAATTCTTCCCACTCATGGGATACCACAAAATCCTTCCCATCATCAAACAATGGTTCTTCTTCTTAAGATTCAATTAATATCACTTGCATATCCTATTTCATGATAATTTATTCATCTATAGGATGATCACATCTCTCTTTCACCTTGATGTTTTCCAAAATATACTTGGTATTCTCACATGAAAACCTCACCTACTTTTTGTCTTCCAAGACAACATTATTTTATGCATACACAAACTTCTTCATGCTCCTATACAAAGTAGTCTTGAGCTACTCACATGACAACTTCCCCTTCATATTTCCTTTCATATTATTATTATTATTATTATTATTATTATTATTATTATTATTATTATTATTATTATTATTATTATTATTATTATTATTATTATTATTATTATTATTATTATTATTATTATTATTATTATTATTATTATAACATTTCAATCCTTGTTGCATGAATCTTTTACAACTATTCTTGATATAGTTTTGGGAGAATAAAATGATCCAACAACTTGGAAATCATATTTTCCCATCCACTCATCTTATTATTAAATTTTCCTTATCTCCTTACTTGGAGATCTCTCCAACACTCAACTACACTTCCACACAACTTATTGCATGCAATATTTATCTTCATTGGGTCTTATATAATCTCATATTTAAAATAAAATTATAGATCCACTACCCATTTCATAAACTTATCAGGGATCTCTTTACCAATTAAATATTTAATGCCAAAAATAGACTTACCTCTTTTCTTCACCATGACCTTTAATGATCTTTTCCTTTTGTTGAAATATTTATCTCTACTTGTTTGGCCTCTTTCTAAAGCATATAATCTCACTTATAGGTACATTAAACCACCATTATCTATTACTATCATATTCACTCTTGTTGTGTTCTACACGACCCTCACCCATTTTTAGAGAAGTGGGGGACCCCTTTAAAAAATTTAAACACACAAAAGATTAAAAAAAATTATTTGATTTATATAGATCCAAGAATGGAAGTGGGGTAGGTTTCATGCTTGTCTCCCCCTCCAAAATGTTAATAAAATAGAATATGAAGCCCTCGTTGATGTGTTACAATAGGCAAGAAAGAGAGGCATCAAGCTCCTACAAGCCATGGCAGATAGTGAGTTAGTATTACATCAGGTGATAGGTCAAAGTGAAGTAAAAAATCCAATCTTCAAGGCATAAAAACATAGATATTGTACCTCTTAGAGTAATTTGAGTCCTTTGACATTCTCTCCATCCCTAGAGAGGTCAATCAACATACAAACTGATTAGTATCCATAGGAACACATTATGACATATAAAGTGGGGTCAAAGACATCAAATATTAGTCCTAAGTAAAGGTGGTAGTTAGGCCTTACTCCTGGTCCCAAACTAAGTGGAATATTGGACCCCTATTTTGACTTCAATTATTGAGTGATTCACAACATTTTTGATGCAAAAATGATTTCCATTAAGATCCCTTCAGATGCCTATGTTTCTATCAATGTTTCATTTATTTGTTTTAAATAAAAAGCCTCATCATGCTTAGAATTTATTGTGATAACTATTATTTTAAAGAGTTAAAAGTATACTGGCCATCCTAGAATGATGGCACCCTAGAGTCATACTTGGAATTTCATGAAAATTGGATAGAAGGTAGGTGGGATTTTAATTAATATGTGATATTTTTTTTATCTTAGTCATTTTCCATGAATCTCATAGGATATCTTGATGAATGAGAAGGAGCCACATAGATGTTGTCAGACCTGCTAGTCTCTTGAGGGTGTCAAATTTGTCAAAGCCTCAAGAGATCCCAATGCATGATAATGTGCCACATAGAATATGTTAGACCTACTACTCTCCTATGGGGTGTCAGTGTTGTTAGAACCTTAGGAGAGCCTAGTTAATGAGAAGGCACCATGTGGAAGCTATCATTATTGATAGTCTCCTAGGGGTTTTAGAGTTGTCAGAGCTTTAGGAGAGCCCACTAAATGAGAAGGCACCATGTCAAATTTTTTAGACCTTCTAGTCTTATAGGGATAGAAGAGTTATTGTAGCCCTAAGATATCCTGATGAATGAGAAGGTACCACATGGAATATGTAAAACCTACTAGTCTCTTGGGGGTGTCAAAGTTTCCAAATCCAAGAGAGAGCCTAATGAATGAGAAGGCACCACATGGAATATATTAGACATGTTAGTCTCCTAGAGGTGTTAGATTTGTTAGATCCTTAAGAGATATTAGTGAATGATAAGGTGCCAAATGAAAGTTGTTAGAACTAATAGTCTCTTAAATGTGTCATATTTGTTAAAGCCCTAAGAGAGCTGGGTGAATGAGAAGGAACCCCATGGAAGTTTTCAAACCTACTAGTTTCTTAGGGGTGTCAGAGTTTTCAAAGCCTTAGGAGAGCCCAAATAATAATAAGGTGCAATTGGAATCTATCAGACCTAATAGTCTCCCAAGGTTGTTAGAGTTGTCAGATCCCCAAGAGAGCCTAGTGAATGAGAAGGTGCCACATGGGATCTATCAAACATGTCAATCTCCCAAGGGTGTTAGAATTGGTATAACCCTAGGAGAGATCAATGAATGAGAACCCACTAGGTGTAAATTTCATAAAAAATTAAAAAGGGGGCTCAAAAATGTTATAATTAGGCCAAAGAGGAAGTTTAATCACAACTAAGAACCAATCATAGTGCATCACATGGAATTCATAACCATAAGTACCTGAGTCTAGTACTCAAAGAAATAAAAAGGAGGATAGGCCAATTGTATTTAGTTGGTGTATCCTATGGGTGGTATCATGGATCAACTAAGAGGCATAAAAGGTACCAATTAAATTTATATTAGGTAGGTGCCTACCACACCCCCCTTTCATTAACTAATTTGGGTAATATGGATTTGATTAGATAATTGATATATTCCCAATCACTATCAAAAAATTTAAATTAGGGATCATTTTCAAATTATTTGAGTTAAAGATAGATCGAGGAATGATCAAGTGGGTTATGTCACCAACCCAAATTAAAATGCATGTAGGGTGAGCCAAAATAAAATAATTAATACAGGGATCTCAATATATCACTTTCAGTCATTGAATTAATTGAACTTATTATTGCTACTACCAATTCCCAAGAATCATTGTCCATAGTTCTTTCTCACATTTTCAGTGCTTCTCTTTATCCCAGAACTTAGTGCTAAGAGATATCCATCTCACAATGGTTGTGTCATCTTCAAAATCCAATCCTAAGCCCAAGTATTGGAAAACCACTTTATTACAAAACTTGGTGTCATTCAATCACTAAAATAAAGTCTTTAAATAAATTGAAGTGAAGATGCCCTCCTAGGATAAGGATGAGAATGAGACCAAGTAGCTCTATGATCTGATAACACTAGGGAGGTTTAGATTATGCAAGGCTATATCCAAAGCCCAAAGTGTTCCCTTGTGTAGACCTCTTTGGTAACTTGTTATGGAATTCTAAGCACATTCAGTGAGGATCTCAAGATCTATCTTGTTTTGCCAATTTGGTGAAACTGGTCATAGATATCTTGGGGGTTACTTTTAAGCAATATTATAACATCCTAGATTACACCATCATCTATGATTAAAGTATAGTAAATTCATGGTATAATATCCATGATATATATAATGTTCTCAAGGCTTGGGCCATCAACTAGGAGTAATTAGCCAAAAAAATATATATTGACACTTACCCTATCCACCTCTTCCATAAGGGGGTTCATGTGGGATGTTCCTACTAAATCACCTATTTGGGGCCAATGACACCATGTATGTGAACATCTTATGGGTGCCATTATGAGTGTAGGAATACATATTAGGATCCATAGTCAATACTTTGTGATAAAAGGTCAAAGAGTTCCACAAAATCTAAAAAGGATATAATATAAAATAAATGATGCCTCAACTTGTTCTAGATTTGTCAAAAGGATCAAAAGGTTTATGAAAATATTTATGAGGAAAAAAGCTAACATAAATTATCTAACATTTAACTATTCACACAAAGGTAAGCAAGTAAATGGACCAAAAATCAAAATGCCAAACTCTATGGTCGAAGTGTTTCAAATTAGTCTAATCTAAGAATTTAAAAGTTGCTAGGTCTTTTAGCCAAATGCGGCATCAAAAGATAGGCTCAAACAAGGCATGTGCTAGGACTCTTAGCCAAACAACATCAAAAGCTAAACTTTAAAATAGATGAAAGTTTTAATCTAATGGATTTGAAACACTTCTAACAAACACTAGGCATTTGATTCTTGGACATGAACTTGGTCAACTAGTATAAGGTATGAAACAAAATGAACTTTTAACAATATTTTATTTATCATAAATAATGGTATAAAACTTGGTTCTTTTGACAAAGAGGCTAGACAAAGGTGAGTGGTATAACTATGTTTTAGACAAAGGATCACAAAATGTACACTTGGATTGGTCTGAAAATGTAAGAATAAATTTGGAATTTTATGCAAAAGGGGCCATAAAATAATATTTGAAATGTTTTGGGCAGTGTAATGACACTATACTACCTAAAAAGTATGATAAAATTTTTATTTCCAAAGCTCTCTAAGACAAATACATTTTCCATAATTATGATAGCATAACACTACCTTTCTTAACTCAAAATGTTGTGGTATATACACTTAAACTGAAAGTGTTTAACACAAAATGGCTTAAGTATATCAAGTGATGATAATGATTATGAATCTTAAATGGCCTTCAACCTAAATTGGAAATTAAACCTAAGCTCCCTCAAGTTTAGTGTAAATGGTGAACCCACTTAACACATCAACCCTATGAACTTGTAAAGGTGTAATTTCAAATTTAAATTATAAGTGAAGGACTTAAACAACTTTGGTAATGGTCTAGACTCAATTGGGTAGCATAACTATACCAAAGTGAATGATACGACTCTCAAGCTTTTGATGAAATTTGAACAAGGCAAATAGATGATATCATGTGGGAAGCATAATGCCTCTTTATTCAAATGAAAATTTGGACCATGTGTTTGATTTGGATTGTTTATTTAAACCAAGTTTTGACTCTAAATAATTATTTATTCAAGGACAAGACCAACTAATTAATTTCCCTTATAACCTAAACTGACAAGGTTGCTTGGTCTTATTAGAATCTATCAATATACATCATTTGAGAGGATTTTAAGTGTTTATCTAAAAGTAAATGCATATTATATAGTAGGGTTTTTATACCCCCTTATCTCAAGTGACAGTACTATGACATGGACCTTGAGGTACACCTTTCACCAACAATACTTTCATGGCAAGTGGGAATTTGTCTAAGATCTAACAAGTTTTCAAACAATCTAGGGGAATCAATTACAAAATGACTTTCAAGCAAAAGAAAAGCATGGATTTTGGTTTTGTATCACTTGGCTTGTTGCAAAAAGGTCTAGTCCTTTTTGCAACTACTACATCATGTTGTTCACTTAGTGTAGTGCGATGTCTAAAGTGCCACTACGTCCCGTGTGAAACTCTAAAAGAGTCAAATGAAGTCAATTCCAGGAGATGAAACCTTGGGTCAAAGCTTCTCTAAAGAACTTTCGAGAGGTGATAAAGTACCCCTCATAATCCAAAATGCATAAAAACAAAGAAAACATGAAAATAGAAAGACTTTAGGGTCATTTTCAAGGTCACCCAAACTTTGATGATTTTTTGGGGAGTGCTTTAGATGAATTTCTTTCTAAGCCTTGGACTAGAATATTTGCAATAGGAGTGTTACTTTTTATTCCAAGGGTTCTCTATAGGGGACAAATGGAAGAGCATACATGCAACATTCCTCTTTTTTCCAAACAAAATCCAACTAAACAACTATTTCAAACAAGAATTGACAAGTGTGTTCAATTTTAAACCAAAATGAAATGTTTGGTGGTGTTCATTTGACCCCTTAGTCTTAGTTACAATCTTTGAAAATCATTCACCAAAAACAACTAAATTCTTTGTTAAACACCAAAACAAGGTTCCTAGTCAAATTTTAAGCATGCAAAAGTGATTTAAACATGTTTTGAGAAAATATCCTGCTTGGTAATATATAAAAATTGTTAGCATATCCCTTACCTTGGAAGCCCTTTTGAGTTTGAAACAATAAACTTTGAAAAAGTAAGTCTCGGGTTTGTGTTTTTGGAAAAACATAGTGGCTAACATCGGTCAATACCACCGATGTCAGTTATAGCCAACCAAGATCTGACTGATGTCAGTTCTACTGATCGACATCAGTTAAGTTAGTAATTGATGTTGGTATTTCTACCAATGTTGTTTATCATGTAAAACCTGTGGCAACCAAAAATAGCAAAAATAAAGTTAAAAAATCAATTTACAAGAGTTTTAAGAGCTCAAATGATTTTTTTAAAGTTGTAAAAGGATCTCCTTTAGGTGTATGATGTGTCTGGTCCCACTAAGCATGCCATTATGTGACCTAGGAATTTGACTCAAGAGAGTATGGTTAGTATGATGTTAGTTCCAAAATAAATAAAAAATGAAATAAACACACTAATAGCATAACATCTCTATGCCTAGACACTAGGGAGAGATTAGTTAACAAAATCAAATAACAAACACAACTAAAAAGTAAGTTATCAAATACAAGAGTTCCTTCACCTTCCTTGGATGCTCTAAATGCCTTTATAGTGGTGGCTTGATCGGCTTGTGCTCATGAAGTCCTTGGAAATAGAAGCTTGGATACCTACATCTCTCCTTGGCACCTTTAGCTTGTGGCTTGGTTTGGATTGAAATCAATTTGGCATGGTAACACTAGTTTCTTGAAGCTTTTGGAACCAATATTATATTATAAATTTGCATAAATTAAGCTTAGAAATGATGTTGTGAGGCCTCCTATTTATAGATTTTTGGATTTGATCAAATTCAACCTCAACCATCCATCTCAAGATTGAGATGTGTGGTTGAGGATTAATTCAATTTTTGAAATTAAGTTTATAATTATCCTCATCATGGCATTGGAAAAAGGGGTAATTAAGAGGCATGGAGGGCATCATGGAAGGAATTAATGAGGCATGGGAGGCATGAATCTTGATATTTGTGGCATTTATAGCTTAGAGATTTAGTCCTAGGAAATGAGGTCACTTGATGATGCATATATTCAATATTTATTTCCAAAATAAGTATTCAACAATTTTCCATGGATTTTTTTATTACACCTTGATTTGGGTTAATTAGCTCTTAAGCATGATTAAGCACATTATGCAAAAATTACCCAAATTGATCAGAATGCCTTGTTATTAGTCCTAAATTTGATTGGATTGGAATTAAAAGTCCTTTCCAGATATGTTGGATGCATATTCCCATTTAGGATGTTCCCAACAATAAATAAAAAAGGTACAAGTCTTGTGTAAAATATTTGAAAGGAAAAAGCAGTCTAGAGCACACAAGTGTAAATTTGGCATTTTGAATCAAAATGAATTAATCAAAGTTAGCTAGCCCATAAATTGTATTTCTCCATTTAGGGATACCCTAGCCAAAATCAGCATTTGAATATGTCAGTTTCACATCATTTTGTGTGTTTTAGTGTTTTTAGGCCAAATTGTGCATGTTTGGTAGAAATTGGTCAAAATTTTAGTTAGAGGTTATTGGTAGCTAGTTTTAGGTGTCTATAATTTGACTCTATTTGGGAAGGTGTTACAAGATATAAGCATAGTAACATCTTCTCAAATAATGAAAAGGTCCTACATGCTTACAACTACAACAATGATAAACAAACTGTATGACACCCCGTCAAGGGAACGGTTGGCACAAGGAGGTTGACAAATGATCCCTCAAAAAAAAGGAAATATGTGGGGTGAAAACACATTGATATTGAAAAAGTAGTCAAAATCATTGAGAATGCAAGTGGGATGGTGGACAATGGTTTGCCCAAAGGCAGTTATAAGTATTATACCCCAATAGTGGCAATGTGGTATGATAACTCAATGATTTTCCCAAAGGTGGTTATAATCATTAAGAAGATGGAGTTTCCTAGTTAGGACAGACAAATAATATAATAACATGCCCCTATATAGGCAAAAAAATTAAAGTGGTGACAACACAATGATCTACCCAAAGGCATTTATAATCATTGAGAAATGTAGGTGGGATGATGTGCAGTGATTTTCCCATAGGTGGTTATAATCATTAGACCTTGATTATGTAAAACAAGATAAACTTGGTTTAGGATAATGATAACTTAACACAGAGGGTAATGATGAATTGGAACAACCTACTAGTAGGGAGATGCTCATCCAAACTAATAAAGGTTGAAATTCTCTCATGGTTAATTACTCTGTTTGGGATATGATTGGGATGAAACAGGATGTCTATGCTGAAGAGATGCCACCATTGTTGAATAAACTTCTTAAATCTTAAATTTGTTTTAGCACGTGTCAGTAGGCATCATGATATAACATCATGAGGACTTGGCCAAAATATGCATTAGGATTGACTCCCATAATCTAATACTCAAAAGAAAATAATGTGCCAATGATAGAAACTATGATGAAAATGTAAACATATGAATATGGATAGATTCAAGTGTAAGTGTGGGCAAGGAATCACCTAATGAACACACAAACTAAATCAAGGTAACAGTGTTGTAAGCAAACAAATAGGAAAATAAACAAATAAAATAATCAAAAATAGACAAACAAATAAAGCAATAGAAACCCTACAAACATTGCCCTTAGAAAATAGGTGACAACTAAACAAATTAACAAAATGGGGGAATAAAAGAAAAGGAAGGGGGTGGCTGAGCTGTCTCCATATGCACTAGGCAAGTGGACACTACCTATATAGTTCCATGGATGTAATATACAATAAAAAACTTTAGGCCAAATATAGTTCTCCCAAATAATGAGAAGAATGTGACAATTGAGGAAAACAAATATAATGGATGTGATAGAATAATAGGAATGGTTTTGAAAAATGGCAAGTGCATGAGATAAAAAGGCCAAAAAGGATGGGGAAACTAAATGACAATTGATTTCCTTGTAACTTAGTAAGGGTTCCTAGAATCCTTAAGTCAAACAAGTGGTTGATGTTTTTATTCTTTTCTAATGATTTTCAAATGTTTTTGGAAGTATTGGAGTGTCTTAACTCAATCAAGAATGATGAGACACTAAATGGTTCAAGCTCACAAAATGGTGAGAGCATGGCTTAGGTTGCTCACAAAATGGTGAGAGCCTGGGAAAAAGGGTGATCGATCTGACCTCAAAAAGTATTGACCACTGCCTACATGGTCCCAAGTAGGAACTCAAATCACTGTAGTTCCACCCTTATAGTGGAAGAATTTGACTAGTGTGACAACCAATTCAAATAAAATAAGCACAATTAGTAAAAAGACATAATATGGCATAGGAAGTGGTAAGTTAGTATTGCCCCTAGTTTTCCCATAGGCATTTATAAATAGGGAATAATGGCATATATCAAAGGTACTTATTTTCCAAAAGGTAGTTATAATTAATAGCAAGACCAGTGGTAAGAAAGGACTAACAAACGAAGGATGCAACTACTAAAACTTCTATCACATTGTCCCAAAATATTATCTTTGTCTGAAGTACTTAAAATAACTAATGAACTAATTAGATGTCTTGATGCTAAAATTATGTAACAAATGAAAAAAACTAAGTTCAAATGGGCTAGGGTTTTAGAACTCACTAATTTGATAAGTCGAAAGTAAAACATGGATATGGCATAGAGGAGAGATAAGGCTAGTATTTGTACAAAGGAATAATGTCAAAATGGAATAACTAAAATGGTCCTTTAGATAATACACCTTAGCATTCAATCACAGTACTACTTTAGATTAATAATATTCATTGGCTTTAGAATTTCATCGCCATCGGGTGTGGTAAGCTTGTGTGCTCTTGATCCATAATCTACAGTGATGATGAAAGGCCCTATCTAGTTTAGTTTGAATTTTCCTTTATATTTCTTCTTAGTCATGGTATTATTTTACTTTTCTTTGAAAATAAGATCACCAAGTTCAAATGTTTGATACTTCAAATGTCGATTGTAGTGGTCTTTGAGTCAATTCTAGTATGCTTGACGATTATTGAGCACAACTATGCATTTTTCATCAAGTAGATCCAGTTCTTACAGGTGCATTACTCGATAGTCATGATCATCTAGGACATGATTGAAAGAGATTCATAGTGAAGGCAATTTGACCTCAATGGGAAGGATGGACTTAATACCATAAATAAGTATGGAGTGGCTCCTATGGGGGTACAATGATTGGAATGGTATGCCTAAAGGGTAGGGAATATTTGGAGGTGCCAATCATGACGGACATCATTGATAATATTTTTGAGAATGTTGACAATGGTTTTTTTGGATTCCTCAGCTTGGCCATTACCTTGAAGGTAATATGTTATATAAAAATGTTGGGTGATGTTGTATTCAATACATATTTGGTCTACATCTTTGTTCTTGAATGATCCTCCATTATCAAATATAATGTCAGAGGGAATACCATAATAACAAATGAGATGGTTGAAGATGAATTTGGAAATTTACTTTCCAATCATGTGAGTGAGGGGTATAGCTTCAACCTTAGTGAAATATTCAGTGGTGGTAAGGATATGTTTATGACCATTAGATGAAGTGGGGTTGATCTTCCTAATGAGGTCAAGTCCCCATGTAAAAAATGGCAATGGTGTTAACATAAACTTTAGATTTTTTGATAGGGCATGAATCAGATTAGCATTTCATTGACATTTTTCACACTTCTTTACATATGCAGTGGCATCTACATGCATTATGGGCCAATAATAACCAGTATGCAAGATTTTTTTTGATAGGACTACCTCGCTAGAATGGGCTCTACATACTCCTTCATGAACTTCTCTTAACGCTAATGTAGAATCTACCAAAGTTAAACAATGAAGCAGAGTTCCATCAAAATTATGATGGTAAAGGGTGGATCCAAGTAGAGTATAATGAGTAGAATGATGAATGAAGGTTTTGGTTTGTTTTCAAGATAGGTTAGGTGGTAGAAATTGGTTATGAAGGTAGTTGTAAAGGTCTGAGTACTAGATAGAATTAGGACCAATAATATCATAAATCATGGCAATGATTAAAGGTTCATGAGTTGGTGTTGACAAATTCTCAATGAGGAACTGATACTCTTTAGATTTATCTATTTATCAAATCAGAGAGCCAATATTAGCCATGGTATTTGCAATTTTGTTACTAGCCCTTGATATATGCTCAAACTAAATGTTGGTAATTTGCTTTTTAAGAGTGTCAATCATGGCTTTATATGGAACCAACTTGTCATCTTTGGTCTAAAAATGATATGTAACCTAATTGATGATTAGCTAAGAATCACCATAAACTTGAAGATGAGATATATTCTAATGCACTACTTATCGATGTCCTACAACAAGTGATTCATACTTGGCTATGTTTTTTGTATAAGGAAAGTTGATTCTGAATGATTTAGGGATTAGATCCCCATATGGTGTAATGAACAATAGGCCTACCCATGATCCATGCATAGTGAATAAACCATAAAAATACAACTTCTAGGGCTGCTCCTCAAGGTGTGTATCAATAACAATCATGATGGATTCATCAGTTAATGGAAACTTGAGTGTTTGTGTGTCTATGAGAGGTGCTTTAACAAGTTGATCTACAAGAACTTATCATTTGATTGCTTTCTAATTGACATAAAGTGAGTTTCATTTATCCATTTTGCCTTGAAAAGCTATTTTAGATAGTAGATACTTGAGAGTATCTAGTTTTGAAATGACCATGGTTTTATTATTCAATATGTAATGATGTAGTTTCTAAGCTCTAAAAACCATGGCTAGACAAAATTTTTCAATAGGTGCATAGTTATGTTCATATGTAACCAAGGTACAACTTAAGTAGTATACAACATGCTCCTTTCCTTTCTCATCATGTTGAGCCAAGAGTGTCCCCAAGGCATGATCAGTATCTGATAGGTATAATAAGAATGGCTTTCCTGGCATAGGAGGGAATAAAATAGGTAGAATGACAAGATAATCTTTGAGTTGTTGAAAATTTGTTTGGTAGTGATCATCCTAGTGAAATGTAACTCTTTTCTTCAAAAGGTGTGTAAATGGATGGCACTTTTATGCTAACTAAGAGAAAGTGTTAGATGGACTAGATCTTACCCTATAAACTATGGAGTTGTTTTAAATTGGCTGGTGGTGGCATTTTAGTTATAGCATGGACTTTAGTTAGATCGAATTTAATACCTCTATGAGACATGATAAAGCCAATTAATTTGCCTAAAGTTACACCAAATACACATTTTTTTGGATTTAATCTAACTTTGTACTCTCATATTCTTTCAAATATCTTATGCAACATTATTGGATGATCAGCCCTAGTTTTGGATTTTCTCAATATGTCATCGACATAGTCTTCAATAATATCATGCATCATATCATAGAATATGATAGTTATGGCCCTTTGATATGTATATCCCACATTATTAAGGCCAAATGGTATCCTTTGATAGCAAAATGTTCCCCATGGAGTGGTGAATGTTGTTTTATGTTGATCTTTTAGCACAATTTTGATCTGATTGTATCTTGAAAAGCCATCCATGAGTGAAATCATTTCATACCCTACCATGGATATGATGATCATGTCAATATTAGGCAATGGAAAATCGTCTTAGGACAAGATTTGTTGATGTCTAAGAAATCAGTACAAATTCTGATTCCTTTAGGCTTTTTACTAACAGGTACTACATTAGAGATCCATTCTGAGTAGTCAATGGATCAAATACATCCTGCTTCTAAGTTTTTTTCCAACTCTTTCTTTACTAATATAGAAATGAAAGGATGCATCTTATAGATCTTTTGTTTTACCAATTTTTCATTAGGATTAACCACAAGGTGGTGTAGAACTAAGGTAGGGTCTAAACCTGGCATGTTAGAATAGGCCCATGCAAATATATCCACAAACTCTCTCAATAAAGCTTTAAAAACATCACATTCTACCTTAGTGAGGGATGCACCTAATTTTATCCATTTTAGGTCTGATGGAGTCTCGATACCTCCATTGTATCTTTGACTAGAAGGGTCAAATCATCTTCTAGGATAGTAGGCAATGACTTTAACTATTGGATTATGTCAGGATCCTCTATTAGGACTTGCTCTTCAAATTCTCCTAGGCATGATGAATCTGATTCTCTTAAAGGAAGATCTAGCCATGTAACAAAAAAAATCAAAAATTCTTGGATAATTTGATCAAATACTTGTTACTCAAAACTAAACTCTGATCTATAGGAAAGTTTGTCATTGGTGGTCTCCTGATCTAAATTCAAAGAAGAATGAACACCCCCATATAATGGTTCCTAAAACAAGTTTTCATCACTAGATTGGCTTTTTTATTTACTTTTTCCCTAGTTAGAAATCACCTCAAAGAGGTTTTCACTTGGTACCTCAATGTTTTAATTATTTATTTTTGGCTAAGGATGTTCACTCACTCTCCAAAATAGGTTGTAGAATCCAATGTGATTGAGAATCTTGATTTGTGATCTACTAATGAAACCTTATCTCTAAGGCCTAAGAAATCACAAAATGCCTCATCATTTTGGAACTCGTCAATTGACAGACTGGATTTTTGTTGGTCTAAATCTATCAATTGGAGATAATATAATGGCAATGGATTGTGATGAATAACTTGGGCAAGGGTACAAAGGGCATTGTTATCAAACAAATTAGTTTCATCTAGGTCATCAAAAGTAAGGCTATGATCAAACTCTGCTTCACCGTCAGCATCATCATCACTAGTCACTTGTGATGGAGTTTGAATAAGATATGTAGGGTCACCCCCAGGTGGTTTAAATCTAAGTCCATAAGGTCTTTCATAATTAGTCATGGAAATTAGCTTGATGGTTCCTTACTGATTCAGTCCAAGGCCTCTTCCTTAATAATTATGATGCTTCATGATCCTATTGGGAATAGGATACTTTGCATTTTTATAACAATCAGATTGGTCATCATTGTATAACCATGATTCATCCCCTTCAAGAGGGTCAAGTCCTAGGCCAGATCTTGGCACAAATGTGACAAGTCCTGTATCTTTGCTTTTTTATTGCCAATGCCTATGTGGGGTGACTTTAGGTCACCCAAATGTTTTTGGATTCTAAGGAAGATTGGTAATATGAAACGTATCATGGGTCACATATTCTCCAAGTCCATTATCTAAAATGATGAAATGATTGGAAGCTTTAGGAGGTAGCATATGGGAAAGGGAATCCAAGGTATTATGATCTATGCAATTATCTAGTGAAGGATCAATAAGTATAGCCTTTCCTTTATCCTACTTGGAACTTGGATTCATATTGTAATGATAACTATAGATTTGAAATTCAGTCTCAAGATTCTTATAGTGCTTGTATGGGTGTAAATATCCTAGAATATTCACCTCCATCCATGAGTGGGAAAACTTGATACATTAGTGCAGTGTTGATGGGACTACATGAATCTCATGTAACCAAGACTTGCCTAGAAGCATGTTGTATGATAAGTCAAGATATAGCAGAGGGAAAAGTTTAGCATGGGTTAAAGGCCTAATAATAAATTTAAAATTAATGGTGCCCTATGATTCTCTTTCCTACTTATCATAATCTTTGATAGTTATTGTTTCGAGTTGGAGATCTGTCATTATGTACCCAAAAAGCTTGATGATCTTGAGAGACACTATATTGAGGTCAAATCCATTGTTGATAAGGACATGTTTCAATTTATACCATTTGATACAAACTTCTATGTACAATGGGTAATTATGGAGTGGGCCAAGGGAAGACATGTCGCTTTGGTTGAATTTGACTTGTTGGGCTGGAGTTAGGTATCCAACCAAAGCTTGAAATTTATCAGGGGATATGTCACTAGCAATAATGGATTGGGTCAAAAACTCATTCAATATGCTCTTGTGGATTATTGATGTCTAAAAAAAATATAAAATAGAAATTCATGCTAGTGTTGTTTACAATTGGTCCATAATATCAAACTTCTTATCTTTTTTAGTATTGAATGGTTTATTCTAAGGCTGAATGATTGGTTAGATGATAGGTAAAGTGGTAGATGGTTGTGGGCCTAAGATAGTAATATTTGACCTCTAAGTTGTGATTACACAATTGGGATTAAATACCAGACCATTATTGCTAACTAATGTTATAAATGGCATGGGACCAGATAGGACAAGTCCTGATTATCAGTGCACTTACATGTGGTCATATGGAAAGGACAAGTTATCGTTATAAGATCTTATTAGGTGAATATTTTGTCATCAACTAATTGATGGAAAAATGGGTATATCAACCACAACACAATGAGATTTATACATAAAAATGGGTGTGGTGACCACAGCTATAATGAGATAAATCTGTCCTCTCAACAAGGGGAGGTTCCCTATAAACTATAATATACTAATATAAACTGAAAATAGACTGAGGAGTGAAATCATACCATGCATCTGTCTTTTTTTATAGATGATGTTCAAAAAACAAAGGAGAATTTTGGTGTAATTACTGAAGGCATTTCTCTTCTTTCAAAAATGATGTTCAGCAAATAGTAGAAATTCTTCTTGGGTAGTGACTAGATCCACAATAAATCCATGAAAGCATAAAGACTTTCATTGTTTCTCCTACCATTTTAAGACAAAGTAACACAGTAGTATGAAGTGTAGCACAAAGTCTCCACTAAAAAATAAAACATAGTGAAAGATTACGAAGGACAAGGGGATCTCAAAGTCTCTCCAGGTATCCTTTACACTAAAACACAAAACACACAGACTAAGGACAATTATGGCAGCACAAAGTCTCCCACAGTCAGCTTCATGACATCTTCCAGATTATTTCCACTTATTATTCTTATTTTATTAAATGGACAAGACTATATTTATGAAAAAGACATAAGAATGATTTCGTAGATAACACGAGCCATTTCAACACAAAGTTTGAAAGGTCACTTGCTTTCTCATTCACTTGATAAAATATGATTAACAGTATGAGCTCAAAGTCTCAAGAATGCCTTTCAATTTGGGTAGAGTTTTACTTCTAATAACTGAGAGATCTCCCTTATTCAAAATGATAAATTACAATATATAGCATCCCAAGAAAGACTTGGGTGATTATTTTCATGAAATGGCCCATGCTGCATTGAATGCATTGGAATTTTTGTGAAGGGGCCATGCTAGAACATGTTATCAGCCTTAACTTTAGCATTCTAAATCATCTCAAATTTATCCTCTAAAGCATGGGTTGCCTGGTCTTCTTTATGATATTTACATGGCTATCTATTTACCTTTACTCAATCAAGAAAAATAGGCCACACCATTGAATGCTTGCACTCTCTGAGGTCCACCTACTGGAATAACTATTCTACAGATATTTATAGATTCTCTATATCATTCCCTCTTTCTTTGATACATTTTGTCTCTTCCTAGTGATATGAGCTCTCAGGGCTATCTTTTCACTTTCTGTTGGCTCCTTCGACTCCTTTTTCAGCAGATCACTGAGTTTGTCCTCAGGTCTATGTTATTTCAAAATCAATAGTTATTCCATAATATTGAATTTAACATCTGTGGGGATGTCACCAGTCACTTGAACCATTTTGAACCTTGAACCTTGAACCTTTCAAAGTTCACCAATTTAATGATTCAATGGTTCAAATTTCAATGGTTTGGCAGTTCAGTGATTCAATGTTTTGTAAAGAGATGCATTCACTTAGTCTTCTTTATGAGTTCAAGGTGTCATTGAACCAATTGTTTGAACTATTCAGTTGAACCATTTTGTTGATCATTTTTTTGGAATCTTCCACTTTAATCATTCACTCAAACTTTGAACTTTTAACCCTTTGATCCTTTGAATCCATTGAACTCGTTGAACTCGTTGAACCTTTGAACTCATTAAACCATTAAACTCGTTGAACCTTTGAACCTTTTGGAGGTGGATTTCAATGGCTCAATGGTTCATTCCATATCATTGAACCCCACTATTGAATGCTTTTGATTGAACCTTGGCATTGAACCATCCTTATAATTTTTAGGAAATGCTTTAAGTGTTTTGAATTTCCCCTTGAGAAAGCCCACCTATTAAACCTGTAATTTCCTTAGTTGAAAAGGCTTGAGTAATTAAAAAACTTGACTGCTCAGAACATTTTGAGAAATAAAGAGACCATTTTGGCCTATAGGACTGAAATGGTTGACATGTTATCCACAAAAAACAAGTGATGGATTTTGAGAACAACAGTTGGCTCCAACTGGAGAACTTCCATCGATTGGACTTTGAAGTAATCGAAGAGAGTAGAATCCAGACTCTAAGTGCCTTTATCTATCCCATTGGGCTATGGAGTCATGCCATCCAAAAAAGAAAGATGCTAAAAACCAAATGAACAACATGAAATAAATAAAGACTATACAAATGTATAATTTGGACTTATTTGATACTTTAAAGATTGAAGTGCTTTAGATGCTACCCACTATGAGGGAGTGAAAATGGTGTTCCATCTTGATTAGCAAGAAACTATTTTCACTATTAATCAATGAATGGCAAATGGACCTCTCCATAAGGAATCCAATTTTCTATGCATTCCTTTTGGTTCTCTCCTCTTGTCTCACAACAAAACTTGATCTCTAATCTAAAAATCATGAATCCTCACATTTTGGTCAAAGATTTTCTTTACTAGACTTTGATGTGCAGCAATACATTCCACCACCATAGTTCATTGCTCATTTAGTTTAGTCAAGCACATGATTCTCTTGTCGATGGAACTTTCAAAAGTTCAATCTTCTACTGCCTTTGCCAACCTTAATGCTGGTAATTATAGGGTGATTGGTATCTCTACATTCAAACTATACAAAATTTGAAATGGTGACATACCTATCGCTCTTTTGGGTGTAATCATGTCTACCCATAAAGCATCAAGAAATGCTTTATGCTAGGTTATCTGATTATTATCTACCAGCTTCCTGATAATGGTCACTAGGTTCTTGTTGCTTGATTTTGCTTGACCATTTCCTTATGGGTAATACTCAAAAGAATGGGAGAGGATAATCCCATAATAGTAGAAAAACTAGGTAACCTCATGAGAAGAAAAATAGGTTGCATTGTCTGTTACAATCTTGGTTGGGACTCCAAACTGGGAAATAATATTTTCCTTGAAAAAATTACATACCACTTCTGAAGTAGCATGCTTGACTGGAATGGCTTCCACCCTCTTGGTAAAATAGTCTATGGCTGTGAGAACATAGTCATGTCCATCACTCGAGGATGGATTTATAACACCAATGAAATCAATACCCCACTGCTAAAAAGGCTCTTTGATCACCATAGGCTTGAGAGGTAACACAACCAACTTGGGTTTTCCAATGAACTATTGACACAACTCACATTTATGCACCCAAGTGTATGAATCTCAAAATAGAGTAGGCCAATAGTACCTAGATCATAGAATCTTATGGGCAATCACAGGTGTAGAAAAATGTCCTCCACAAGCCAAATTGTGGAAAGACTCTAAAAGTTTTCTCTATTGCACTTTATCCATGTAATGAGGAAATACCCCATCAAGGTTCCTCTTGTACAAACCATTGTCCTATAAGACAAAGTTATCAACTTTCAACTTAATAATCATAATTTTTTATGAGACAGGTGGGTAGAACACTCACCATAGGTAAGGAAATGAGCAATATTGGAATACCACTCATTCATAGTGGTGACAAAGAGAACTGTAGGCATGTCTACAACCTCTATTTATTCATGCCCTACTTCCTCTGGTATATTATCATCAATTAATTGGCAGAGACATCTTCTCTACACAAGCTTCATAGGTTTGATAATAGGATCAAACTCCTAGATTTTAGCAATCCAATTTCCCCTTTTAGTTCCAAACTCTTGTTGAGTTAGAATGGACTTTATTGTTGTATCAAGAACTAGAGAAATAGTGTGTGAGTTCAGGATGTAAAAATAGAAGTGTTTTACCACCTTAACCATAGCATAAGCATGCTTTTCCATGTTTGAATATTTCAGCTCATGACCTTTAAGAGGAAAACTCATAAAAAATATGGGGGAATCTACACCTTTGTTCTACTGAACCAAAATGGTTGAAAGTATGTATTCAAAAGCATAGCTATATATTATGAAGTCTTTGGTATAATCTAGACAAACTAGGATTAGGGCATGAGTGATACCTTCCTTAATATCTTCAAATGTTGACTTGCCTTCTTCAGTCCAGTGGAAAGTAGCTTTACCCTTCATCATGTTGACAATGTGGTGAGTCTTCTCTACAAATTCAAGAATGAACATTCGTAGAAAATTCACCTTTTTAAAGAAAGAATGGACTGCAGTCTTACTAGTAGGAAGAGCAAGCTCTTGGATGGATTTGACTCTTTTTGGGTTGATCTTTATGCCTTCTCAAGATATGGTGTGATCGAGAAGTTTTCCTTCTGTAACCCCAAAAATTGATTTCTTAGGATTGAGAGAACTGCCATTTTGTTGACATCATTCCAACACTTATTGTAAATTATGCACATGATCAGGATGATGTTTGGAAAAGAAGGTCAAGTCATCAAGATATACCATAATGAACTTCCCCATTATATTTCTGAAGGCAAGATCCATCACTCTCTGAAAGGTGGTGCCAGCATTTATTAGACCAAAATGCGTTCAGTGATATTCAAAAGTACCCCAAGGTGTAGTGAACGTATTCTTATGTTGGTTTGCTTCATTGACTTCCACTTGATTATATCCCAAAAAACCATCTAACATTAATAACATATCTGAGCTAGTCACTGTCTGTAGCAGCTAATCCATGATGGGTAGGGGATAGTTGTCTTTTAAAGAGGATTGATTTAGATTCCTAAAATCAATGCATAGGTGAATTTCTCTATTATTTTTTCTCATATGGACTATGTTTGCAATCTAAGTGGAATGATGGATTGGAAAAATTATCCTCACATTTAGCATTTTCTAGATCTCAAAAAGAATAGTACTTGATATCTTGGGGTTGTACTGCCTTTGTTTTTACTTGTGAGGTAATGACCCAACCTTGAAAGAAATTTTGTGACAAATTTCTTTAGGTCTGAGAGATTTCATATCATCATAAAAGTATGCCATAACATTAATGTAATGGTGAAGCAGAGCAATGAATTTGAGTTTTTCATCAAAAGTGCAATAATTCCTGATGTTGACCATTTTGGGATTATCTTCTATACTCAAATTTATTTGATCAAAATCTTTGGAGGAACTTGAATCTATTTGTGGCTTCTTGATAAACCTATCATGATTATCGAATAACTTTTCAAGAAAAACTAATCCTTTGGGAATTTTATTTCTTTTGAGTTGAAAGAACTCTTTACCAGTTTTTAAATTTCTTTTAGGAGTTGATTCCCATAGTGGAGATTCACTGCCTTCAAAATAAAGCTCCTCAAAGCTATCCATCTATTTTTAAAAAGAAATGATTTGGTTGTCACCATTAAACACCTAATAATGGTTAGCATTATTAGGTACACTTGGTTGAAAGACCAACTCAATAGTGTACTTGTTCCTTTAAAAAATCTTGGTGAGGAACCACGAGAGTTACAGAGACGGCTAAGGAATCTGCTCAATCATTGAATTCTATGGGCACCACAAAAATACTAAAAGCCTCAAAGCTTTCAAGGTAGTCCCACACCAGATTGTGATAATGTCATAATATTTCATTCTTAGTTTGATACAGGTTCCTCACCTGATAAACCACCAGTTCAACATCTCCTCAGGCATGAAGAAGTTTGACACCTTTAGCTTGAGTAGCTTTCAATTTAAGCAACAAAGATTCATACTCGCTGGTGTTGTTGGTATTGTTGAATAACTTGTATGAATAGGGGAAAATATCTCCTTGCAGAGATATCAAAACAATCTTAGCTCCAAAACTGGTAGAAGAATTGTTGCCATCAAATTCTATAATCCAGACATCATTAGAATCTGATCTTCTTTTAGATTTTTCTTCATTAAGGAGGGAAGATCTTTCTTCATCTGAACTATGCTCTACCAATTCTTCTAATGTCTTGTCTAAATTTTTTGGCTTGTCACCTAGTAAACTTTTGTCTGATGAAATAGAAACATCTTCAGTAGTCAGAAAGTAACTACCCATTCCTGAAGATTCTAACAGAATTTTAGCTTTAGGGGCTGATGTTTGGATGACAATGTATTTTGACTCCTTCTCAAGAAGCAACCTTTGCATGATGACCTTGATAGGTGTCCTCACTTCATACAGGTACATGCTTAATTTTCAACTAACATCCTTACAAAAATTTCATCCAAGCAGAATGCCATAGGAAGCTGGAACATCAGCCACCAAGATTGTTATTTTAATCCTTTTTCTTGGGAAGGTTGCAAATGCAAATTGCATCTTTGATCTATCCCAAAAGTGGTACTTGCTTGTTTTCTATGGAGAAACATCTCTTGAAAGTTCTAGTTAGAGTGAGACTGAGAGAGTTTACCACCTTGGTGGGAATCACATTGTCAGAGGTGCCAGAGTCTATTATGCAGTTATTTAACTTATGACCATTTATCAATAGGGAAACATATAAAGGTTTTATCTTCCCAGGGGCAATAGGAGGAGTAATGAAAATATTTTTTTAGGTGGATGTGTTCTTTGGGGGATCATGAGTTACCTTTGAAACATCTTATCCTGCAATGATGATTTTGTTTTTAATGCATTCAACTAGCCTATCCAACTACTCAAGGTTGGCTTGTAAGTATTCAAACTCAGACATTTGGATCTTGGTCTTCCTAGTATGATTAATTATGTCAAATAACTGAAATAAACTAGAAACAAAGAAAGGAAGTCCATCATTTTGGGTTTTATTAGATGTGGTACTAGTCTGAGAAATTAAAGTAGAAGGTACAGGGTTGTTTGAGGTACTTACTTTTTTATTGATCACTGGGTCCTTTGATTGGAAAGGTAGTGAAGTCCTCTGTTTAGCAACTAAAATTGTTAATCGAAATTCTTCCCCTATTTTTCCCTTATCAACTTATTGAGTTGACTAGTTTTGGGACTTGGTAAATACAACATATGATCCATCAAACATTTTTCTCTTACTTCTAGCTTCATCCTAGTAATTCAAGAAACCAATGTTGGAGTCACCAGCTAATTCTTCTTCACCTTCTACAAAGAGATCAACTTCATCTTCTTAGTCCAACTTAGGTTGGAAAGAAATTATGTTTAGCTTCATGATAACCAACTGCTGAGTTAGCTAATGTTGCTTCAATGGCAAGCTTCCCTTGTGGGGGAGGGAGATGATTTAGTTGCCTTTGATTCCTAGGAGCATTGCCTTGATATGACTAGTTGGAAAATGTCCTCCTTGGTATATCCTAATAAGGAGGAATAGACATCTCTTGTGCCATTTGCTTTTTTAGAGCTAGCAATTCATTTGCTAGCTTTTGCACCATAGGATCAGTGGTGCCTATAGAAAATTTTTTAGAAGATGAAGAAGATTTATTTCTATTAGGATTTCTTCTTATCTTTCCTACTAAAATAAGATCATCTTCAATCTCAGTGGCAAAAATATGAGCTATAGAACGATCTATGTGGCCATCCCACCTCAATAGGGAACTCACTTCAGGAAGCTGAGAATTGATGAAGAAGCATTTAAGATTTTCAGGTGTCGGCTAAGAAATTTTAGGAATCCTATTCCTTAGCTTATCAAAATTAGCAATGAAGTCTCACATGGGTTCATGAGAATCCTTCTTAATTTACGTAAGCTAGGTTAATAGGGCATGTGCATCTTCTGCAAGTCTAAACCTAGTCTCAAATTTGGACTTGAGAGTGTTCCAGTTAGTTACAGTCTGAGCTTACAAATGATAAAACTAATCTATGGTAGTGCCTTGCAACATTTTCACAAACAACCTGACTGCTATATCTTCAAATTCAACACCTATCACACCATAGGCTATGCATAAGGCTACAATATGCTAATCAAGATGAACTCTCCCATCACCATAGAACTTGGGAAAATTCTTCCTTGAACTACGAGGTAGTTCATGTAAAGGTGGGGTTAGATTCAAAGGACCAAAAGTATTACCCCAGGGGCCTTGAGCTGCCATGATATGATTGTTGAAAGGAAGGATAAAAAATCATTATGAGATATGTATAGACAAAGCTATACTAGCAGGGGAAAGAGAAGCTTCACCTAGTATTGGAGACCTGACGTTGGTAGGAGGAAAACTCATAGTTCACTGGAGGTGAGCTTGTGGAGGAGAAAGATCAAAATAATTTTGCTACACAAACTCAAATATAAGGTTAACAATACCTTGAGCTCTTTGATTTTGTGTATATCATGGATCTCCCAGAGTGTAGAATGGAAAAGAACTAGAAATGCTTCAATTTGAAGCTTGAGGCTTCAAATTGCACATTCTTCCCTAGCAGAGTCACTAAAAAACTATTAGGTGAATATTTTGTCATCAACTAACTAATGGAAAATGGGTATATCAACCACAACACAATGAGATTTATATGGCTACATAGGTGTGGTGACCACAGATATAATGAGATAAATCTCTCCTCTGAACAAGGGGAGGTTCTGTATAAACTATAATATACTAATATAAATTGAAAATAGACTCAGGGGTGAAATCATACCATCCATCTCTCTTTTTTTAGAGATGATGTTCACAAAATAAAGGAGAATTTTGGTGTAATTACTAAAGTCATTTCTCTTCTTTCATAAATGATGTTCAGCAAACAGCATGAATTCTTCATGGGTAGTAAATGGATCCACAAGAAACCCATGAAAGCACAAAGTCTTTCATTATTTCTCTTACTAATTTAGGATAAAGTAACATAGTAGTATGAAGTGCAACACAAAGTCTCCACTGAAAACTACAACAAAGTGAAATATTATGAAGGATAAGGGAAGCTCAAAGTCTCTCTAGTATCCTTTACACTAAAACACAAAACACACAGACTAAGGACAATTATGGTAGCACAAAGTCTCCCATAGTTGGCCTCAAGTCATCTTCCAGATTATTTCCACTTTTTCTACTTATTTGATTAAATGGACAAGACTATATTTAGGAAAAAGACATAAGAATGATTTCCTAGATAATACAAGCTATTTCAACACAAAGTCTGAAAGGTCACTTGCTTTCTCATTCACTTGATAAAATATGATTAACAATCTAAGCTCAAAGTCTCAAGAATGCCTTTCAATTTGGGAAGAGTTTCACTTCTAATAATTGAGAGATCTCCCTTATTCAAAATGAGAGATTACAATATATAGCATCCAAAGAAAGACTTGGGTGCTTGTTTTTAGGAAATGGCCCATGCTGAATTGAATGCATTGAAAATTTTGTGAAAGGGCCATGCTGGAATAGGTTATCAGCCTTATATTGGCATTCTAAATCATCTCAAATGTCTCCTCCAAAGCATGGGTTTTCTAGTCTTCTTTATGATGTTTACATGACTATCCATTTGCCTTTACTCAATGAAGAAAAATAGGCCACACCATTGAATGCTTAGAGGTCCACCTAGTGGACTGCACCACCTACTAGAATAATTTTTTTTGTAGATATTTATGGATTCTCTATATCATTCCCTCTTTCCTTACTGTGTCTCTTCCTGGTGATCTGAGCTTTTAGGGCTATCTTTTTGCTTTCTACTAGCTTCTTCAACTCCTTTTTTAGTAGATCACTAAGTTTGTCCTTAGGTCTACATTATTTGAAAATCAACGGTTATTCCATAATATTGAATTTGATGTCTACAGGGATGTCACCAGTCACTTGAACCATTTAAAAACTTGAGCCTTGAACCTTTTAGAGTTCACTAGTTCAATGGTTCAAGGGTTCAAAGTTCAATGGTTTGGTAGTTCAATGATTCAATGTTTTGTAAAGAGCCGCATTCACTTACTCTTCTTTATGAGTTCAAGGTGTCATTGAAACAATTATTTGAACCATTTGGTTGAACCATTTAGTTGATCCTTTTTCTAGAATCTTCCACTTGAATCATTCACTCAAACTTTGAACTTTGAACACTTTGATCCTTTGAATCCGTTAAACTCATTGAACCTTTAAAATCATTGAACCTTTGAACTCGTTGAACCTTTGAACCTTTCAGAGGTGGAGTTCAATGGTTCAATGGTTTATTCTATATCATTAAACCCCATCTTTTAATGCTTTTGATTGAACCTCAGCATTGAACCATTCTTATAATTTTTAAGAAATGCCTTAAGTGTTTTGAACTTTCCCTTGACAAAGTCCACCTATTGAACCTAGAATTTCCTTAGCTGAAAAGGCTTGAGTACTTGAGAAACTTGACTACTCAAAACATTTTGAAAAGAAAGAGACCATTTTGGCCTGTAGGACCGAAATAGTCAACATGTTGTCCACAAAAAACAAGTGACAAATTTTGGGAACAACATATCCAAAAGTGGAAGTCCTAATTTGCTAGTTTTTCTATGTGCATGCCTAGGTTAAAGAAGGATTATTCATGTGATTTGGCTAAATATTGTTATTTAACAATGGTCTAGGTTGATTAGTGTTCGGTTTGGGATTAAAGGAGATGGTATTAATACCACCCCCTACAATATGACCTACAACCCTATTGTAGTCATGTGTAACTGCATGGTAGGTTTGTTGGTTGTTACCATTCTAACCTTGGTTTTGTCCATTATTTTGTTATTGTGGATTCTACTATTAAATTTTTTTGATTTAACTAGTTCGGCCTTTGATTTTGATACTATTGATTTTGATGTTGCACTGGTCATTATTGTTATTATTGATTTTTATACTATTATTGATTATTATTTTAAGGAAAAGGGTTTTGATAGATCCCAAGAGTTTGATTGGAAGCGAAAGCACCATTATCCAATTTTATCTCCCCATTCTCCAACATATTTTTAATTAAATTCTTGATTTGGACACATCTTCGTATATTATGCCCATTGACCTGATGATAGTCACAAAATTTATTTTCTTGGTACCAATTAGGTTAAGGAATGTCTTATAGATAATGTTTTGGTATAGGCTAATTAATGAGATTAATGGTGTTAAGATTGAAAAATATATATTTAATAGGTTCTCCTAGGTCACTAAAGACATGATGTGTAGGCATAGTTCTCTTAGGAGGAGGGGTTTATAATGGTAAGGGATGTTATATTTGTTATGTAGGTTTTGGTTGTTTTGCTTGCAGAATTGGTTAGAGACTTGATGGGTAGGATTAAGCTAAAAAGCTGGTGTAGATGATGTCTGTATAGTTTGGACATGATGAGATTTGGTTACTCCATTTCCCACAACATTCCTATTATGGTTGAATTACTTTTGTCTTTCTTGATTATTGGCCTTTGCCAGTTGTGATGCTTGCACTTGAACATGATGTTGTTGTTGTTGTCCATTTCCCAGATTGGTAGAATTAAGTTTGATGACTCATTTATTGATGAGTACCCACTTCATCAATAAACCTTTATCAATGATCTCTTTAAATGTATGTGCACATTGTAACTCTAGATGGTAGGCTATCTCACTATGCAAATTTTTGGTAAATATAGTGACTAATTGTTTATTTGGTAAACTGTGGGTGAAATAGCTTATAAGTGCTCTCAATCACTAGAAATAGCTTGAAAAAATTTCCCTAACTTTTTTCTTTACTTGTGTCAAGTCCACTAATGAAATCCCATGCTCGAGATTATAGGAAAAGTGTTACATAAATTTATCATAAAGGTCATTAAAGTCTATTACTAAATTATTGGACAACTTTAAAAACCACTCCAAGGTTTGTCCAATTGGGCTCCTTAAAAACAACAACAAAAGTTATATGTCACTATATGCCATTGGTTGACATGCGATAAATAATTTGATCAAATGGGTGTTAGGGTCACCTTTCCCTTTGTACTTATTGAATTTAGGTGGTTCGTATCCTAGAGGAAATGGTATCTAAAAATACTCCATGTTGAATGGATAGGAACACACATCATGGAATTTGAACTTTTTATTCTACTTCCCCACTTGAATGGTAGAAATCGTATCCTTCATCTATTACAATTCTTGGAATAGGAAACTAGAAGGGATATTGGTTTGAGAGAGAATATTAGTTTGGGTAAACGGTTGGGAGGTCACAAGTGGGACATTTTGACTAGGGTATGATGAAGACACCTATTGGGGTACATTGGCTTGGTTGGGGAATGGACCAAGAATATGCATACATGGATTGGGATGTACTTGAAATTACACATTTAGATGTATGATGTTTTGGTTTGGGTTAATGATAAAGGTTTGACTTGGAGGATTTTGTGGTTGGGATGAAGGGATATAACTATATTGTGCCTACTATGGTTGAAAATGGACATGTTACCAACTAATCAGACCTTGATATTGAGTAAGAACTTGTGGACTAAGAACCTATCTCTAAATTTGTGGTACATTTTAAGCCAATGACTATCTAGTAGGTACTTGAGAAACATGGGGACCTCCTTGTTACATAAATCCCTATGAAGAAGTGAAAGCATGTTGTAGATTTGGCATCTGTCACTGACCAATATTTGTACATTATTGATTAGTCATTGCATGGTTTTAAATTAGCATATTAGTCTATGATTGAAGAGGTATGTTCATCGTTACCTAGGGAGGTGGTGCATTAGTTTCCCCTGATTGAGGTGGCAATGTATTCATCCTCTGTTTCATTGATACACTAGATTGTGTCTACTGTTGTGTAATACCACTCGCTACTTGTATAGGGTGAGTAGGATTCATCACATTCTATCATTGAGGCATAACATTAGCCATTGTTTGATTATCTAATCCTATAAGTTGTACACTTGAAGAAGTAGCTGGTTGAGGCTAGGGTATATAAAATCCTATTCCTTGGTATGATGATCTGCTCATGGGATTAATTATAGGCATATGTTGTTGGCTAGTTGTTTTTGTGTTAATACCACTTTGATCAAGATTAGACATTGTTTGCACATTGTCTACTACATTTGGCTCACTATTTAGTATAGAAGCTGAAGACACTTCTTCAATAACTAACATATGTATCAAGTTATCTATCGAATTAGTTTGTATAAATGGGTTAGAACTTAGATTTTCTTGTCCAGTTAATTCCATCAACACTCCAATTAAAGGAACTAGGTCAATGAGAGGCTTACTTACCATGTTCATCTGATTGAAATCATGTGCTAAATTTAGGTAGGTTTGGTATGCTATTTGCATTTGGTTAAAGTGATCTTCCATGATGTTTTTGCCTCAATTAGATATATTGGGGTCTTGGTACGTTATTTGGACTAAAGTCATAGGATTGTTAGAAGAAGCTTATTAATCATAAATGATATTGTGGGGCACTCTTACTAGACTTGGTAAATTTAATAGGGGAAGTCTACCAAAAAATTGGCCCCTACCTATATGGATCTAACCAAAATCTCATCTTTGTTATCTAAAAAATGTTTCTCAAACAAAAATGGATCATACGTGGAAGCTGTATTAATAGAATATGACTGTTAAAGAATTAGCTCATCCATTATTGGTATTGTAGCTAGGTATTGTGTAGTTTGTTCTTGGTCCTATTCTGAATAAGGTAGTGTGTTAATTAGGTAGTTAGCTAATCTATTTTGAATTTGTGCCCTTGATTGAGTATTATAAGAGGGATAAGAATCCATCTCATAAGCATTATTATCCACATAGGGGTCTTGCAGCATTTCTTCTTGCACAACTACATTACTAATCCCTAGATTATACATGAGTCCACTACAAGTGTAACAATACATGTTAATATCCATAGTCAATTATTTGTGATAAAAGGTCAAAGAGTTCCACAAACTCTAAAAATGATAGAATCTAAAACAAATGATGCCTCAACTTGGTCTAGATTTGTCAAAAGGATCAAAAGGTTTATGTAGGAAACAAGATAACGTAAAGTATCTAACATTTCATTATTTACATAAAGGTAATTAAGTAAATGGACTAAAAATCAAAATGCCCAAATCTAAGGTCAAAGTGTTTCAAATCAATCTAATCTAAGAATTTAAAAGTTACTAGGTCTTTTGGCCAAACATGGCATAAAAAGCTAGGCTCAAACAAGGCATGTCCTAGGACTCTTGGCCAAACAACATCAAAAGCTAGACTTTGAAAATAGATGAAAGTTTTAATCTAATAGATTTGAAACACTTCTAACAAACACTAGGCATTCGATTCTTGGACATGAACTTGGTCAACTAGGTATAAGGTATGAAATAAAAGGGACTTTTATCAATAGTTTATTTTCTCATAAAAAATGGTATAAAACTTGGTTCTTTTGACAAATAGGCTAGATAAAGGTGAGCGTAATAACTATGTTTTAGATAAAGGATGACAAAAGATACACTTGGATTGGTCTAAAAATGTAGGAATATATTTGGAATTTTATGTAAAAGGGTCCATGAAACAATATTTGAAATGTTTTGGGCAGTGTAATGATGCTATACTACCCAGAAGGTATGACAAAAATTTTGTTACAAAAGCTCTCTAAGTCAAAGACATTTTCCACAATTCTGATAGCATAACACTACCTTTCTTAACTTAAAATGTTTTGGTATATAGACTTAAAGTGAAAGTGTTTAGCACAAAATGGTTTAATTCTATCAAGTGATGATAATGATTATGAGTCTTAAATGGCCTTCAACCTAAATTGGAAATTAAACTAAGTTCCCTTAAGTTTAGTGCAAATGGCAAACCCACTTAACACATCAACCCTATAAACTTGTAGAGGTGTAACTTTGAATTTAAATTATAAGTGAAGGACTTAAACAACTTTGGTAAAGGTCTAGACTCAATTAGGCAGCATAAATGTACCAAATTTGATGATATGACTCTCAAGATTTTGATGAACTTTGAACAAGTTAAATGGATGATCTCATGCGGGTAGCATAAAACCTCTTTGTTCAAATGAAAATTTGGACCATGTGTTTGGTTTGGATTGTTTGTTTTCACCAAGTTTTAACTCTAAATAAGATTTATTCTAGGATAAGACCAACTAATTAATCACCCTTATATCCTAAACTGACAAGGTTGCTTGGTATTGTTGGAATCCATCAATATACGTCATATGAGAGGATTTTACGTGTTCATATAAAAGGAAATGCAAATTATATAGTAGGGTTTTTACACCCCCCCTTCTCTCAAGTGATAGTACCATGACATGGACTTTGAGGTTCACCTTGCACCAACAATACTTCCATGGCAAGTGGGGATTTGTCTAAGATCTAACAAGTTTTTGAATGATATATGGGAATCAATTGCACAATGAATTTCACACCAAATATTGCAAAATAAAATCATGGATTCTGTATCACTTGGCTTGTTGTAAAAAGGTCTAGTCCTTTTTGAAACTACTACATCCTATTATTTGCTCAGTGTAGTGCGATGCCAAAAGTGCCACTACGTCTTGTGTGAAACTCTAAAAGAGTCAAACAAAGTCAGTGTTAGGAGATGAAACCTCAGGTCAAAGCTTCCCTAAAGAATTTGTAGGAGGTGATGAAGTCCCCCTTGTAAGCCAAGATGCATAAAAATAAAGAAATCATGAAAATAAAAAGACTTTAGGGTCATTTTCAAGGTCACCCAAACTTTGACAAGTTTTTGGGGAGTGCTTTAGATGACTTTCTTTCTAAGCCTTGGACTAGGATATTTGCAATAGGAATGACACTTTTGATTCTAAGGGTTCCCTATAGGGGACAAATGGAAGAGCATACATGCAACATTCCTCTTTTTACCAAAAAAAAATCCAACTAAAAGCCTATTGCAAACAAGAATTTATAAGTGTGTTCAATTTTAAATCGAAATGAAATGTTTGGTGGTGTTCATTTGACCCCTTGGTCTTAGTTTCAAACTTTGAAAAGCATTCACTAAAAACACTTAAATTCTTTGTTAAACACTAAAACAAGGTTCCTAGTCAAATTTTAAACATGAAAAAGTGATTTAAACATGTTTTGAGCAAATATCCAACTTGGTCCTATAGCAAAATTGTTAGCATGTCCCTTAGCTTTGAAGCCTTTTTGAGTTTGAAACAACAAACTTTGAAAAAGTATGTCTTGAGTTTGTGTTTTTGGAAAAAAATAGTGACTAACATCAGTTAATACCACCAATGTTAGTTATAGCCAACTGAGATCTGATCGATATCATTTATATTGACTGGGATCAGTTAAGTTAGTAACCGATGTCAGTATTTTTGCTGATGTCAGTTCTTGTGTAAAAACCATGGAAACCAAAAACAACAAAAATAAAGTTAGAAAATAAATTTGTAAGAGTCTTAAGAGCTTAAATTTATTTTTTAAAGTTTCAAAAGGATCTCCTTCAAGTGTAGGATGCATCTGGTCCCACCAGGTGTGCCATTATGTGATTTAGAAATTTGACTCAAGAGAGGATGGTTAGTATGGTGTTAGTTCTAAAATGAAAAAAAATGAAATAAACACACTAATATCATAATATATCTAGCCCTAGACACTATGGAGATCTTAGTTAACAAAATCAAATAACAAACACAAATAAAAATCAACGAATAAAATACAAGAGTTCCTTCACCTTCCTTGGTGATCTGGGCAATAATTCAGGCAAGAATTTGGGTGACGGTTCCACCCTAATTGATGACAGAACTTTTGGGAGCCATAAATTTTACACCGTATCTCCAATTAACTCACCATTAAAACTATTAGAAAGCTAAGAATGAGGAAAATATATTGAGATGGCATTGATCTTTGATCAATGAAGTTTGACCCCTAAATACCTAATGTAAGTGCCTCAAATTTCAATTTTAGTAGTGCATTCTAAAAATGGTAAGTTTCTAAAAATAATAATTCCTCAAATTCTGTATTGTTTTAAATCATGGAAGTCAAACCAATTCATCCCCCTCGATATTGGTGACCTTCCACATCCTCCCCCTACTTTCAAAATGTGTATAAAATGAAGATGTAACCTAAAATGGAAATCAGACATCTCTTCCTAGAGATAAGCATATAGTTGTATTGTGATCTTGAGTAATAAAACATCTCTTCTCAGAGAATTCATTGTTACTTGTTATTTTTGTGTTCATGAAATATTTGTCAACCAAAACTTCTAAGTTTTGGATCAGTGGTATCAAAGCAGTTTGTCTTGAGAGTGTATGATCTCGAGGATGAGGTCAGGATACAAGAAGCTTGGGTGGAAAACAACAGAGCTTCCAAACTATCCACCTATTCAGTCCAAATGACTTCAAATGGTGGATGACACTAAAACATCTGATCCTTTCAAAGAAATGGTGAATGAATCCCTCCAATAGCAACAAACATAGATTATACAATAATTTTCCTAAATTTTCCAATAATTTTTTATGGGAAATTTTGGCTCCTCATCAATGGACCATCCTTTCAGTGCCCCAACACCCTTCAATGTTTAGGTAAAATTTGATATTCTTATATTTGAAGAAAAAATCAATGCTGATGTAGTACAAAATTGTTTGGATCAATTTTCTTCCTACTTCTCCTTAAATAAGTTCACCAATAGAGAAAAGATCACTTTTGCTCTTTTGAAAGTATCATTGCCCATGAAAAATAGGTGGGAAGTGTACAAAAAGAGGTTCAATATAGATGGCATTGGCCTTGAGGTGGAACCTACATGGGATGATTTTGTGGAAATGGTAAAGGAAGAATACTATCTCATTGGAGCATATGATGATCTATACAGTGGTAATAACTTCGCCAAGGTAAAACCAATTTGCTCAAGATTACACAGACATTTTTCATTCTTTATCTACAAGATTGGGCATCCAAAAAAGTGAGAAACATAAGAATCTCAAATATCATGGTGGAATACAATGGTACATATGGGTGGAAATGGAACTCTTCAATTTGGAAACCCTTGGTGAGGCATATAATTTTGTAGTGAAGATTGAGCAGAAGCATGGTAGAAAGAATACGAAGAGTCAACCCTCAAAATTGAAAAATGATAAGGAAGGTCAAACATGAGGCCAAAATTAGAAGAAAAAGGAGTTTTAAGATAAGAAACCCCAGAAGGGGAAGGCTGGAAAATGGTGTGATTGCCACAAAATTGGAACTCACTCCAAAGAAGAATGTCAATCTATCAAGTCATTACTTTCTTAGTCACAATACTTGACATCTACTACTCTAACTCATACACAACCTACAGTCAAAGAAGAGATTGTAGATGTTGAGCCTGACACTATCATCGCTTCATCATAGACCCATGAGGAAAGGCTAGATGACAAGGAAAGATTGTTCCACTCTAAATTATGGGTAAAAGGTAAGCCTCTGCATTTCATTCTTGATAGTGGGAGTTGAACGAATTTAATCTCTACTAAAGTTGTGAAAAGTCTGAATCTATCCATGAAGCCTCACCTAAAGCCATACAGTATTGGATGGTTGAGCCTAGGGAGAGACCTCCGTGTCACCCATCAGTGTCTTCTTTCATATGCAATAAAATCTTTCCAAGATGAAGTCTTGTGTGATGTGGTCAATCTAGATGTTTGTGATGTCCTCCTTGGTTAGTCATTCATGTATGATCGACATGGCATCTATGAATCATGAACCTGAAGATTCACCCTCTCTCTTGGAACATGGTGTTATAGGGTACCAAAGGTACCACCTCCCACATCTATCTCCTTGATCAATATCAAGTAATGTAAGAGATTGGAAGAAAAGACAAAAATTTATTCTCATGGTGGTCAAACCATAGAAATCCAAGAAGGCTGATGCTTCAGTCCTAGTTACACAATCAACACAACAACAAAAGTAGATGGGACAAATCATAGGAGAATATGATGACTTATTCAAGTCACCCACAGGAGTTCCACTGCATTGTCAAGTAAAACATTCTATCAATTTGATCCCAGGGTCACCTTTCCCTAACAGTCCTGTGTATCACAGATCAATTTTGGAGAATGATGAGATAAAAAGATAGATTCAATAATTGATCCAAAAGGGTCACATCAGGCCAAGATATTCACCTATGGTAGCCCAATTATCTTGGCACCAAAGAAAAATGGAACATGGAGGCTTTGCATTGACTATCAAGCCCTGAATAAAATCACTGTGAAGAATCACTACCCTCTCCCTAAGATTGATGACCTACTGGACCAACTCCTTGGTGTGAAGTTCTTCACCAAAATTGATCTCAAATTTGGCTATCCCCAAATTCCCATTGATCCCATTGATGTCTAGAAGACTGCATTCAAATCTAAAGAGGGGCTCTTTGAATTGTTGGTTATGCCTTTTGGCTTAACTAATGCACCTGAAACCTTTATGAGGATGATGGATGACATCCTGTGACCCTTCACCAACTCATTCATGGTTGTCTACCTAGGTGACATACTCATCTATAGTATAACATTGGAGAAACATCTGCAACATGTTGGTAAGGTGATTCAAACTCTTTGGGAGCACAAGTTGTATGCAAATCTTGACAAATGCACATTCAAGATGAAAATAATTTAGTACCTTAGGTACATTGTGAATGAATAAGGGTTCCATGTTGATCTAGAAAATATTTGGGTTATTCGAGAATGGCCTACACCAAGGTCCCTCATATAACTTTGCAGCTTCTTGGGTCTTGCAAATTTATATCACTAGTTTGTTCTTGGATTTTCACATGTTGCTTGGTCACTAACCCAAGTTACTAAAGGAGAAGCTAAAACTACATTTCAGTGGGGTGAAATACAACAAAGGGAATTTGAGAATTTGAATAACAAACTTTGCTCATCCCCTATTTTTGCTTTGCCATATTTTCATCAACCTTTTGAGTTGATGATAGATGCATCTGAATATTCTATGGGAGCTATCATCATGCAACATGGCCATCCTATTGCATATCATAGTGAAAATTTCATTGATACAGTCAAGAAATATCTGAAATATGATAAGGATATCTATGCCATTATGCAAGCTTGCAAAAAATGGAAACACTACATGTTGGGGAAAGAGACGGTCATCCACACTGACCACAAACCATTGGAATTTATCCAAACATAGAGCAAACTATGAAATGAGAGGCACCAAATGTGGGCCACATATCTCTAGCAATTTCATCTAATAATCAAAAACAAAAAGGGGAGCTCAAATACAATTGTATATTTTCTGAGCTACCCACCATTACTGCACTCACAATAGTTCTTGACCTATGTAGACATGAGACTGCCATTTGGGGTGCTCTGTATGAAGTAGATCTTGCCTTTGCTGATACATATCAGGCACTTCAAAAAGGTAAACATGTTTTTGATTTCTATATGTAATATAATGCCCTCTATCATATGCGGCACATCTGTGTTATAGTTCTAGAGTAATAGAAGATGATATGGGAAGCACATTTCAGTAGGACAGTTGGACACTTCAGTGTAGAAAAGACATTGGTAGTTCTTTAGAAACACTTCTACTAGCCCCATATGTGAAAAGATGTGGAAATGTATCTCAAATATTGTACCCCATGTGTGATAGCCAAGCCAATAAATAAGAATCAAGGATTGTACATGCCATTTCCAGAACCAACCAAGCCTTGGGAATCTATCTCAATGGATTTTCTCTTAGGTTTGCCCAGTTTAAAACATGGCAATGACTGTATTTTTGTTGTAGTTGATTATTTTTCAAAAATGGCTATCATGATTACTTGTAAGAAAAATATATATTCTAAATAAACTAATCTAATATATTTTAGTCATGTATGGCTCCATTTTGGTCTCCCCAAGTCTATTGTCTTAGATCAAGACAATAGGTTCCTGAGCATCTTCTAGTCCACTCTATGGAAGATGGTAGATACCAAGATGATGAAGTCCACAGCCTTCCATCCACAAATTCATGGTCAAAAAGAGGTGGTGAACTACTTGATTTTTCACATGATTCAGATGTATCACTCCAAACATCCATGCACATGGGATGAGGGGCTTCTTTTCATACAACATGGATACAATCAGGCCCTATACAGCTCGACCAAGTACAATCCATTACAAGTATGCTTGGGGTCCAACCCATGGCACCAATTGATATAGTTATTCCATTCTCCACCATGGAATACACACCTCATGAAAGATCTGAGGTAGTAAAAGCAATAAATTTCATTGAACAAATGCAACACATCCAACAACAAGTTCATGACACTTGGAGAAGATGAATCATAATTATAAGCAACGCCATGACAAACATAGGATTACACACCATTTTGCTATGGGTGACAAGGTTTGGTTATGGATTCATAAGGAATGAATTGCATGCCCACACAAAAAAAATTGGCCTCTGCGATATGGTGCCTACACCATCACCAAAAAAGTTGGAGAAAATGCTTTCGAGTTGAACCTAACAGCTTACCTTGGTCTGCATCCAATATTCAATGTGGAGCTCCTCAAACCATATAATCCACCTCTATTAGACACTTCAATAATTATATAATAATTGGACATTGATGAGCTTGATCCACAGAGTTTTACTCCAATGGAGGAGGATTAGATTATGGACACCTAGATGAAGACAACAAGAGGAAGCTCTATCCTGCTTTATTGGGTAGTTAAAAGGGGCCAGCTTAGCCACCAAGGTGAGTGGATCATAGAGAATAAAATCAAGAAAAAACTACCACACTTGATGAGGAACATTGATGCAATGGGTAACATTGCTTCTGAAGGAGGGAGGAATGATCCGGGCAATAATTCAGGTGATAATTTGGGTGACAGTTCCACCCCAATTAATGATAGAACTTTTGGGAGCCATAACTTTTGCACTGTAGCTCTAATTAACTCACCATTTGAATTTTTGGAAAGATAAGAAAGAGGAGAGTGCATTGAGATGGCATGGAGATCTTCTAAATTAATTTTTACCATTGAAACCCTAATGGAAGTGCCATAAATTTCAATTTTAGTAGTACAATCTAAAAATGGTAAGTTTCTAAAAATATTAATTCCTCAAATTTTGTATTGTTTTAAATCATGGAAGTTGAACCAATTCATATCCCTCAAGATTGGTGACCTTCCAAATCCTCCTCCTACTTTAAAAATGTGTATAAACTGAAGATGTAACCTAAAATAGAAATTAGACATCTCTTCCTAGAGATAAACATATAGTTGTATTGCGATCTTGAGTAATAAAACATCTCTTCTCAAACAATTCATTGTTATTGTGTTATTTTTGTGTTCTTGAAATATTTTTCAACCAAAAATTCTGATTTTTGTATCACTTAGATGCTAAAAATGCCTTTGTAGTGGTGGCTTGCTTGGCTTATGCTCATGAAGTCCTTATAAATGGAAGCTTGTCTACCTCCATCTCTCATTGGCACCTTTGGCTTATGGCTTGGCTTGTAATTAATTTGGCATGGTAACACTAGTTTCTTGAATCTTTTGGAACTAATCTTGCGTTATAAATTTACACAAATTAAGCTTAGAAATGATGTTGAGAGGCCTCCTATTTATAGATTTATAGATTTGATTAGAATCAACCTCAACTGTCCATTTCAAGATTGAGATGTGTGGTTACAGATTAATTAAATTTTTGGAATTAAGTTTTTAATTATCCTCATCATGTCATTGGAAGAAGGGGAAATTAAGAGGCATGGAGGTCATCATAGAAGGCATTGATGAGGCATGGTAGGCATGAATCCTAATATTTATGGCATTTATGGCCTAGGGATGTCTTCCTAAGAAATGAGGTCACTTGATGATGCAAATATTCAATATTAATTTCCAAAAATAAGTATTCAACAAGTTTCCATGGAATTTTTTATTAGGTCTTGATTCGGGTTAATTAGCTCTTAAGCATGATTAAGCACATTATGCACAAATTACCTAAATTAATCAGAATGCCTTGTTATTGGTCTTAAATTTGACTATATTGGAATTGAAATTACCTATTAGATGCATTGGAGGTGTATTCCCATTTAGGATGTTGCCAATAATAAATAACAAAGGAATGAGTCTTGTGAAAAAGATTTGATAGGAAAGAGCAGTCTAGAGCATGTAGGTGCAAATTTGGAATTTTGACTTGAAATGAACTAATCAAAGTTAGCTAGCCCATAAATTGCATTACGCCATTTAGGTATACCCTAGCCAAAATTAGAATTTGAATATGTCAGTTTCACATCATTTTGTGTGTTTTAGTGTTTTTAGGCCAAATTGTGCATTTTGGGTAGAAATTGGTCAAAATACTAGTTAGTGGTTATCAACGGCCAATTTTAGGTGTCTACACCTGTAAAACTATAGCTTTTAGATCAAAATCATAATGTCACATACCTAATTGGGTCAATGGATGATATTGCATCATTTATCTCATCTAATTCATCTCAATTCTATTAATCCCTTTGCAAGAGGATTCACATGATAATTAAATGAATGTTTGATTGACAAAGAAATGTTACAAGCTTTACTATTCTTCTAATTAATAATTAATCACCGTGATTAATTATCCTAATTATTCTTATAATAGAAATTATATGGATTTAGAATAACTTATTTTCCAAAAATCAAAATGGAATTATTTCCTCACATAGGTGATGTTATAGGGGCAGGTCAATGGAATGGACTAGATTGTGGGTAAGGTGGCTTATAGAATGGCCACTTACACACACTCTTATATCTTTTACACCCCTGTTACACACTCCAAGAGTAATAATGATTGCACTTTCTCTTCCAAATCTCTTACATATTACAAAAGGCATTAAATGGCATATCTTACACACTTCATAGGTGTAATCATGGATTTGAGGATTGATCTTCAAATATCCATCTTAAAGATGAGATGAATGGTCTACAATAGTTTATAAAATCTATATATATAACCCTCACACCTCTCATTTCATCAAGATTCACAATGTAAACTTACTCTACTAGATTATTCCAAGAAGCTTCATCACTCTCCCATGTCAATCCAAAGCCAAGACCAAGTGTAGACAAGGAGAGGTGTTCCCCATGCAAGGAAATCAATCATTGATGAAGACTCCTACATATACAAGTTGAGCTTAACTTATTTAGAGCGATTTTTAAATAAATATTTAAGGGAGGTAAAAGTGTCATTTTTATCTTTCTAATTTGCATTTCTTGTTTGTTAATGACATATCTCAACCTAGGGATTAGGATTGAGAAGTTGTCTTTAAGTTGTTTTGGATTTGTTCACTAACAATTGACCAACCTCTCTTGGATTCTTAATCTACATTAATGGCATTTTTGGTGGGGATTTTTAAATTAGTGGATGCATCCCACAACCTTTTTAGACCACTATCATTCTTTTAATTACCAGAATTAGCCTTCAAATAAGGTACTTCTCTTTTTTTAACTCCAAAATTATGTTAAAACCCATTTGAGATAAAATGACAAATTTATGACTATGTAACATTGAATTCAGAAGATATATCAACTAAATTTATCACAAGAAATAGTGAAATTGCTCTAGACATTATCAAAATTATTTTGAAATGGTGAAATCATCTAAACTGTTCTTTGTGTTTTTTGCTTATAGGTCTTAATAGTGAAATTCTTCACTTTATCAAAAAAAAATTCCAAGCCAATGATGAAATCATCATAATCATAAGTGAAATTGATATAAAACAACAAAATCATTTCTTTCTCATTTCCTATTCTGGTCTTTTTTTCTTAATTGTGAAATTGTATCATTTAATAGTGAAATTGTTAAACTCATTAGTAAAATTATAATAACTAATGACAAAATCATCATTACTATTTTATGTGTTTATCTTATCTATAGGTTAACATCGATGAAAATAACATTCTTAGAAATAAAATCATCCTTTCTTACAGTGATATCAATGTTCTTAATAGAGAAATCATTGAATGTATAGGTGAAATCATGTTCGTCATTAGAAAAATTATTTTGATTAAATTTCTATTCTCTATATACAAGTTATAGTGGTGAAATTAAAGGGTTTAGTAATTAATCATCTTGATAAATGATGAAATCATTCTGATTTAAGGTCGAGACTTAAAAATCAAATTTTAATCTTCTTTTAGTTCAAAAACCATTTGTTTAAACTTTTAATCATTTTATGTTGCAGGACTTTAGCCAAAGAGTGGTGTTTTGAGTCCAAACACATCAATTCTATCTCATATTTTGATTTGGGCACTAAAACACATTCACACTTCAATTTGGGTATAACAAAAACTTTTTCATTTTAAAGTTATTTACTTTATTGTAAGTTTTCTTATTAATTGATTATATTATGGGGTTCTTTTTGCATGTATCCTCTCCCCTTTTGGATGAATCATAAATGCAAAATTTTATATTTGCCTTTACCCTATTTTTCATATGACTTAGTGGGGTGAATTTCATCACATTCTTGCAAGTCTTAGGGGTGGATTAACCTAGGAAGTGACATCTTAGCATTGTACCAAACCCTACTTATCTGATGGGGTATATAAATTGAGGAACATTTCCATCATGAAGTCTTGGCTTTGTGCTTGCACAAAGTCATGTGAGGAAAGGAAACCTGAGAAGTTCTTTCCAATATTCCAAGTTAATGTGTGGTGCCCTCAAATGCATAATTATTTGAAACAAGATTGATCTTCTTTAATAATGGTTTTGTGCCCATGTAACATGAGGTATATAGGGACCATCTAGATATCCCATTATAAAATAGCAATCAAACCCAAAATCTAGTATCACTTTACTAAATCCCTTATAACTAAAGTGGTTGTAAAGGGACAAGACCCTCTTGTGAATGGCTCAATCTTGGATGGCATCTTAGATTCCTATTTTACAATAGATCATTAATTGATGTAGGGGTGCAAAGGTAATTTCCTTTTAATTTTACATTTATTGTACAAATCTTGAGAGATAAGGGGGCTTAAAAACCATACCAATATTTGAAATAAATTTTTAATGAACTTTAAATTTTATAATCCTCTCTCAAGGAAAGTGTTTCAAAAGGTTCAATGCATGTGATGTAATCCTACATCAATTATTAAAGTACCTTGTGATGTTTGTGTATCATTTCTTGATTATTGTATTAAAAATTTGTTGTACAAAATAAAACCAACCAAAGCCAAGTCCAAATTCAAACCATTTATACACACACAACAAGATGTTACTCTACCAAAATTCTAGGTGAAAAAAATGTGACATATTAAAACTTGATCCCAATACCTATCTTACTTATCCAAAATCATGTTGTTAGGCTATCCAACTCAAAATAAGTCAAAGACCAAAATTTATAACTACTTATCCATGTTATGTCATTATACTGTTCATTTTAGTCTAAGACTAAGTCTAAATCCAAGTGCCTATTCCAATTGACCTTCTTTTATAAGGTCAATCCAACTCTAATTTAAAAACCCCATTCCAACTTCTTGTCAAACTTGTGATGTTATGCCATTTGATTTAGTCTAAATTTAAGTTTAAAATAAAGTTCCAAGTATAAATTTGTCTTCTAGTCCCAAATTACAAACTTCAAAAGTTATAAGTTTAAATTCAAGTCCTAATTCTAATTAAAATTGTGCTAAGGTTAAATCCTTTTAAAATTATAAGGTTCAAACAAAGTTTGAATCTTGATTTAACACTTCAAAAAACAAGTTCTAAATTCTTGTGCCAATCTATTCACATTTCAAGGTCTTAAAGTTACTCAAGCAAATTAAGTCCACATTATTTATGAATAAATTCAAGATCCCAAGATTGAATCCTTTTCAAAACCACATTTAAATTTAAAAACATTTCTAAAGTATAATTATTGAAAATTTTGCATTTGATACCTTTGAACCTTAACTATGTGGACATACCCTTTGAGAATCACTTATCTTTACTTGTTGAAACCATTGACATTGATATAGTCTTTGATTGGTGTGTTCCAAGTAACACAAGTTAGACACATTGCATTAGACCAATTCACAAGTGCCATATACCAAGTCTAGCCAATATTTTGAGGTGTCCAAACCTATTATCAAAACAAAGATCATAGACTTAACCATGCCTAGATACACATATAGTAGGGCCATTTACAACCATTCATTTGATGAGGAAGTGTTTTACAACCCTTATGGATATGACCATTATATAGAAGATAAAGATGATCAAGAATACCTTACTAATGTGCCATCCAATATCAAATTTGAACCACATAATCCTTTCCTTCCAATTATGCCAATAAACATCAAATAATGTTGATAATACCAACAATACTTTTTAAGTGTCTCAACTAATACCAAACAAGGCCAATAATAACAACAATACCTCCAACATGTGCCATTAGATACCAAATATAGACCAAATCCAATATACCTTATGGATTCACCACCTAATGAGGAATATAGATAAGACCAATTTACTTGAAAATTATTTGATAATAAAGATAAACATCTTTTTAGGTTTTTAGAGATGTGTGACAAATTTCCTCCTAATTTTTTGGTTGATAATTTACATTATTTGGTTAGAACTCCTAAATAAACACCTCTATATTTGCTAGACAATAAAGCAAATACTAGCCAAGACCAAACATTTAATCAAGACATATCGATGTTGGACAAAGGGAAGGGTCAATAATTTGATCCTCCCACACAAATCCAAATTATTGTGTCATAAATACAATGAGCTAATCTAGTTATGGCTACTTGAAATCAAAAAACCCTACATTGGTAGAATCTAGTCTTCTAATACAATAACCATTAGATTTGTCCAATTATCCTATGTATAATCCAGATCCATTTTCCAAAAAAAACTCAGTTATAGACATGTTAAGTACACCCATTATGAAAACTAATTTAGTAATTAATCCCGATTCAAATCTCCTTAAAGATTATATCCAATATGTGGTGGATATTTCCCAAGTAACATAGTTTAATCCACGTAGAGTACCATACAAGGTAAAATAGAACATTATTCCATCTTGTCCATAGATTTCCTCTTTAAACATTCTAAATAACTTGTAACAACAAGTTGCAAACACACTAGATCCATAACAACTAATTCCAAATACTCCATATCGATAGGTGGTAAATAATACTCCACCTCCATAAGGGGAAACCATTCCTCCAATTAAATAAGTGACATCTAATCCCCCACTTCAATAAGTGGTGACCAACATTCCTTTGGAACAAGTTCTAATTACTCCTCAACCAACATTGTCTAACCAAAAACATATTTATATTAGTCAATTACTTGTCACTCCTATTCAACAAGGGGACTATTTAAGTCAACAATACATTCCTCATACATGATAGATTCGTAAGAATCAATAACAGAGTCCTCTTCAATCCCAAAAAGGTCCATTTAATACCCAATGAAACATTCCTCTATTAAATCCTTAATTCTATCCAAATCAAAGCTACACTCAATAATAAGTTCCTTTCCAATAACAAATCCCCTATCAACAATACAACTCTATCCAAATAGTAATTATTCCTAGTAGAACCACCTAAACCTAAATTCCTTAATATTCTATGCCACCTCTTTATCAAGGTCAAAGTAGTATGCCTTTAAATATCCAACAAACTTTAACCACTTCCTCTCACTCCAATCCCACTTTCTAGGATTTGTAAGAGGTCAAAGATGCAGTTTCTACCATTTAAATAGGAAATCAGTGTAATATCCCCAACTTGGAACCATCAATGAAAAATGGGTTTTTCACCCAAACCCTTGTAATTCTAAAAATTATGTTTGAAATCCTAGCTAACCTCAAGTAAGAAAATTCTTCACAAAATGCAGATATGATTACAAACCCTAGGAACCAATCTTGGTAAAAGTAAATAATAGATTCTAGCTTATTATTCCAATCCCACATCACTTTTCCAACATAAAATAAATATAATAAATATTCAATAATTTAAGCACTTAAATAAATACCTTTTACGACCAATGAAGATTCCAAAACAATGTAAAGATAGTAGAATAAATTGTATAAATTATTATTGCATTTTTTGGACAATAACAAGGTCTCAAATGACCTCAACACCACTCCTTATTGAGTCACCCAAGGGCATAAAATACAAATAAACCCTAGATCCTTATGAAACCATAATTTAGGGGTCTTCAAGCCATATACCTATAGTACAAACCTATATGGAGGGATATTCCTGATTGACAAACTTTCCACCTAAGTAGTGGCTCCAAACTTAGTACAAAATGCTCTTTAGCTAGGTCGTTAGGCTATGGAACTCACTCCCAACTAGCTAAAGCAATCACTACCCTAAAGTAGGGATATTTTAATGTGAAATTGAATATTAAGCATAATTACAACCCCTGAATAGAGTTATCTAATGAAGTAGTATGGAGGTTTTTATCCCCAAATTTTGGTGTATTTCAAGGGTTTTATCCTCAAGTCACTTGTTAAAGCTTGACATATTTGAGTAATTAGATTCAATATCAAAATAACATATCCTTCTAAATGGATGATTTATTTCCCTTTTATAGCCTCTTTCTTCCCAAGTGTGGTGCCCCATCCTTTTAAAAAGATAATGTTTATACTTTCACTTAAGTGCATGAACATTCATGAACCGTAAAATAACACCTTTTAAGTGAAAATTAGAAAATAAGGTAATTTTTCCCCTTTGTCTTAAAAGGTTTCAAATTCCCCTTTATTTCATCCTTTTGCTTAGCCTTTGGGGATGAATTAAGGCTAAGGATATTCCCTCTTTTCTAGTTTGAAAAGGGGGACATGACATTCCTCCCTTTCCAATTTTTTTATCCTCAAGCAATTGTAAACTTGGATGTTGAAGGATGGTTGCCCCTTCCCACGTTGCATCTATTAGTGGTAAATCTTTCCATTGAACCAAGTATTAGGTTATATTTTGGTTTTGAAGCCTCTTCTCACAAACCCCAAGGATAGTTTCTGGTGTCAAGACTAGTTTACCTTCATCATCAAGTGGTGTCAACTCAATGGAAGGTATTCTATATTTCCCAAGGGCCCTTTTTAGATAAGACACATGGAAGACATTATGAATATTTCTATCTTTTGGTAAGTCCAACTCATATGCCACTTTTCCCACTCTTTTCTAGATCTTATATGGCCCATATAAATGTGGTTTCAACTTTTTTGCCCCGCTTAGTTTGAGGGAAGATTGTTTTTAAGGATAAAATATCAAGTAGACCATCTCTCCCACTTCAAATTGTCATTCCACCCTTTACTGATCTGTTTAAAAATTTTGTTGATTTTGAGCATGTTATAAATTTTCATTTAGTTGATCTAAAATTTTAAAACTTTATTGTAAAATATTAGCAATCCCAAACACCCTACTATCCTCCAAAATGAGATCAAAAAATGAAAGAAGTTCATATCCATACAAAGCTTTGAATGGTGACATACCACTAGACATGTGGTAGGAGGTATTGTATAAAAATTCTACCATGTAAAGCTATCTATTCCACCCTGTTTGCTACCCCAAAACATAGTTTCAGAGATACCATTCTACCCATTTATTCACAATATTATTTTTTCCATATATTTGGGGGTGATAAATAGTACTTTGAAGTAATTATTTACTAACTAATTTGAAGATTTCTTGCCAAAAATGGCTCATAAACCAGTTGTCCCTATCACTTATTATTTTCTTGGGTAAACCATACAACTTGAACACCTTATTGAAGAAGTTTTCTACTATATATGGGGCATTGTACTTGGCTATAAGTGTAGAAAAATGATCATATTTTCTCAATTTATCCACTACCATTAAAATACTACATTTACCTTATGAGGTGGGAAACCCGATAACAAAATCCATAGATATGCTTTCTCACTTTTGGTGTGGAATAGGGAGAGTTTGCAAGAGACTAGCTGGAAATGTATTCTCCCCTTTATTCTTTTGGTATACCAAACACTCCCAAATGCTTGATAAATCATTTCCTTTTAAACCCTTCCATATGAACCTTTCTCTCACTTGTTTATATGCCTTGAAGTACCTTTGGTGTCTGAATGTAGGATCATCATGATAAACCCTTATGATTTGATGTTTTATCTTGGAAAGAGGAATATAAAAATCTACCCATATAGAAAATAAGATCTTCATGCACTTTATATCTATCATCCACACTCTTACCTTACAAAATGTTTGTAGCCCACTTATCCTTTACATATTAAAATATAATAAAAACCCTCCAATTATATATTAACTCACTTAAATAGCACAAATAAGGCCTTATTGATAAAGTATCAACCACCTTATTATTTTTCCCTTTCACATATTCAATGCCAAATCATATGATTGTAATTTTTTCACCCTTTTTTGTTTCCTATCAGTCAAATCTGATTGTGTGAGGAATTATTTGAGAATATTATGATTTTTTTTACCATGAATCTCCCATAAATCAAGTATTGATGAAATTTGAATAAAGCCTGCATAATATCCAACATTTCCTTATTATACACATAAAAATTCCTCTCCCCTTTCTTGAGTTTTCTACTTTTACAATAAATGGGATTACCTTTTTGTATTAGGAAAGCCCCTATTCCTTCTTCAAAAGCATCACATTCCAATGTGAAAGTAATTTTAAAATTAGGATCAACAAGTACTAGATAAGAGTCCATCACCTCCTTAAGCTTTCCAAAAGCTTATAATGTAGTTTGGGAGTATCCAAAGGCACCCTTCTTTGTTAAGTTTGTAATGGGGGTATCAAGTTGATAAAAAACCCTTCAAAAAAATTCAATATTAGCTACATAACCTAAGGAAACCTTATATATAAGTCATAGTAGAGAGGGGTGGCCAATCACATATAATTTGAATCTTTTGTTGGTCCACTTGGACCCCATGAGCATTGATCACATGTGTCTTAGATACAAAGTTTCATAAGTAGAAAACTCATGCTTGGATTTATTTTCAAAGAGGTTTTGTTACTCTAACATTCCTAACACAATCTATAAATGATGAAAATGTTCCTCCCAAATTTTATGGTACACCAATATGTCATCAAAGAATACTAACACAAACTTCCTTAAATATTATTTGAAAATGTGATTCATATAATATTGAAATGTCTCAAAGGTATTAGTGATGCCAAAGGGCATGACTAATAACTCATAATTCATATAGTGAAAATAAAAATCTTTCTTTTGCACATCTTCATCCATCACACAAATTTGATGGTAACCTATTTTCAAGTCTATTTTGGAGAAGTAAATTACTCCATGAAGCTCATCAATGAGTTCGTCAATCCTGGGTATGGGATACCTATTCTTGATGGAAGTTTTATTCAACAACCTATAATCAATACACATCCTCATGGTCCCATCCTTTTTCTTCACAATCATAACTAAGGAATCAAAGGGGCTATAAATAGGCCTTATATAGCCCATTTCTAATAGTTCTTATATGGCTTTCTTAATTTCCTCCTTGTAGATATGAGGATGGTAGTATGGAATAGTGATTACTACTCTCATGACCTCTTCTAGTTCAATCATATGCTCAAACCCTCTGTATGGGCTCAGTCTATGTGGTATATTATCAAACACCCCCTTATGTCTATTTAGGATGGCTTAGACATCCTTATGTTGTAGCTATTATTCTAAATCATACCTGGTGTCATACATAAATAGTTTGGTTGCCCATTTGCCCTTTGTTAAAATATCTCTCCATCCTCTTGAATTCCACCACCATAGGTGATCCATTACTAAGGCCATGAAGAGTCACTTCCTTATTGTCTACCATGAATTTTAGTTTCATAGTTTAGAAATTTTGAGTGCACTCACTAATGGATTGAAGCCATTGAACCCCAAACACCACATCAGTTTATCCAAGGTCGATCACATGAAATTTGTCTTCCAAAACATACTCCCCCATGGTGAGTGTCAAACCCTTAGTGATATAAATACATGGTATGGAGGAGCCTCTCCAAAATTCACATGGAATTAATCATCTTCTTTAGTAGGAAACATATGCCTTCTAACCAAATTAACATCTATGAAGTTATGTGGGGCTCCACTATCAACTATTATAGTTACCTTTTTTCCTTGGAGAATTCCTTTTACCCAAAATGAGTGGTACATTAAAGCACCAGATAGATTTGTAAATTCCTTTTTATTACACCCTTGTTAGCTATCTTCCCTTTCAATTCTATATTTACATGTCTTAAAATTTTCCATTTTTACATCAATTTGTTTTATTGCTTTTCCTCTTGTGGATGCCCTTCTAATTTGGCCTTGCATGTCTCTAAGCTACCCATTTTAATCTCTAAATTTTATGAGTTTTAATACTTTAAACCCTATTGATTGTAAGTCAATGGTGGATGGATTTTTTTTGATTTTTGATGCCCCAAACTATCATATGTTGGTTATTCTTTGCATGCCTAAATTTTTTTTAAGTTTGTTAACTTTAAACCCTACTGATTATAAATCAATGGTGGCTGGATTTTTTTTTATTTTCCCCCCTAAACTCACATGTGCTAGTTTTTCCTTGCATGCTTGAAATTTTTCTTTTGCCTACCCTAGATGTATTGATTTTTAATATCTAGTATAATCATGCGTTGGTTATCCCTTATACAATATAAAGTAAGGCTATAATATGTGCTTCAAAGGATGCCCATTATATAATTGAAAGTCAATTGTGTGGACCATTAATTTTTTGGTTTTGGAAGATCCACCTTTGGATCAAATTTTTTAATGATCCTCTCACATAGTTCCTCATATGTTCTAATGAGGTTATGTCCATGTTTTATCCACCCAATATGGCACCAATCATGGGTAGACCCTTATAAATGTTGGATGATGAACTTAAGAGATTGTCTCTCACCTTTCGGCCTCAATTCAAGGTATTCATCAACCTTGTCTACCCATACCCTTATTGAAGTACCTCAATCCCAATCGTAGTTTGGGAGAACAATATTTCCCAATTCATCATGTAAAACCATGTGACTATGATGTCTCTTTCCTTGTTTCCATGTTACGCATTCATTAAAGATTGTTTCCTTCTTGAATTGGAGGGAGTTCATCAAATACTCATCATAGTGTTCCATGAGATCCCAATGAATTAAATGTTGATATTCCATTCCAAGAGGATGATCCCCTTCCTATCTTTTCCCTATTAATAATTCTTTGGCTTGATTATGTCTATCTAGTCTAGCCCTTTCCATGTCATTATTTGATATATGCATGTCCATCCCACAACTTTGCCAAGAAATAGGCTCTGATACCACTATAATGCTCCCAATTTGGAACAATCAAGGAAAAATAGGGTTTTCACCCAAGCCCTTAAAATTATAAAAATTATGTTTGAAATCCTAACCAACCCTAGGTAAGGAAATTCTTCACAAATCCACACACAATTACAAACCCTAGGCACCAATCTTTGTAAAATTAAATAATAGATTCTAGCTTGTTATTTTAATCCCACGTTCACTTTTCTAACATACAATAAATAACATAAATATTATAGAATTTAAGCACTACAATAAATACCTTTGATGACTAATGAAGATGCCAAAACAATACAAAAATAGTAGAATAAATTGTCAAAATTATTCCTGAAGTTTTTGAATAATAACAAGGTCCAAAATAAACTCAACACCACTCCTTGTCAAGTCGCCCAAAAGTAGAAAATAAAAATAAACCAAAAATCATTACATATACATAATTTATGGGTAGTTAATCCATATAATTATACCACATCCCTATATGGAGGGTTCTTTTTTATCATCAAACATGCCACCCAAGTAGTGGCTCCAAACCTAGTACAAAATGCTCTCTATCTAGGTCGCTAGGTTATGGAACCCATGCCCAATAAATTAAAGCAATTACTTCCCTAAAATAGGGATTTTACAATGTGAAAATAAATATTAATCACAATTAAAACCCTTGAATATATATATCTAATGAATTAGTATAGAGGTTTTCATCCCCATCTTTTGATGTACTTGAAGGGTTACGTCCTCAAGTCACTTGTTCAAACTTGACATACATGAGCAATTAGATTCAATATAAAAATAGCATAACATTATCAATGGATGATTTCAATTAATTTTATGCCCTATTTATTCCTAAGTGTGGTGCCCCATCCTTTAAAAAAAGATAATCCGTATACTTTCACTTAAGTACATGAACATTCACGACCCTCAAAAGAACACCTTTTAAGTGATAATTAGAAAATAAAGTACTTTTGCCCCTTTATATTTAAAGGATTCAAAGTCCCCTTTATTTCATCCTTTTTAATAGTTTTCAGGGATGAATTACGGCTAAGAATCTTCCCTCTTTACTATTTTGAAAAGGGGGACATGATAATAAGAATAATAAATTCAATCTTGATTATATTTATTCTTATCAATTTGACATGAAATACCTTCAAATACCCTTGTCACATCACTTTGAGATGCCTAAATTTTAAAAATATAAAGGAAAGGGGGATCCCAAATAACATCTTAAATAATGTTTTCATTGCATATCGATAAGTTATGTATATCCCAATATATATTCTTTGATTATTTCCCTGAAGTTTGGCTAGCCACACCTTAGAATGGTTCTTTGGTTTACCCAAGAATTCATTTCATAATATTTATGTTAAGTCAGAAATTTGAGAAACACTTATCTATCAATTTAGAACATGAATTAAACATGGTTGATTTATGTCAAGTTAAACAAAGGGGAGGAGAGAGTTTTACTATTATTTACAATGGTGGTGTGCATTGGCTAGTCAAATCCCACATAACTTCCCTGACAAGTAGTTAGCTACAATGTTCACTACCAATCTTCAGTTTGATATAGCTCTTAATATCAAACTCATTTATGACAAAAAAATTGAGGAAATTATTTAGAAGGGAATACAAATTGAACAAGCTCAAATTAACAAAGGGACCATCAAAATTTATTCTCAAGACCAAATTCATAACAAGGATCAAATACAATATCCTACACAAGTGTAAGAAAGTATGTTAGAGAAGCCAAAACCATTTAATAGGAACATGAATGTTTTAGGAGATGGGGTAATTGAATCAACATGTGTCATCAATACAACCATCACCTATCCAAATAAATCCACCTAATCAACCTCTCACTTTATAAAGACCACCTCCACGATTAGGTCATTATGACAACATATTTTTCAGTAATCCTTGTGATCCTATTGAAATGGTTTTCTAAAAGCTAGTTTCCACCAACATGATCATTTGGCCCATGCCTAATTTATATAGAATCAACCAAAACTAGATTGGTATAATGAAAATGACTTTTGGGACTATCATCAGGTTAAAGGCCATTCTATTCATAGCTGTGTGTAACTTTACCATCTCATCTAAGATCTACTTGAAAGTGGTGAAATAAAACTGGATAATGTGGCCACAACATCTAACCAATATTTGGGCATTGATCAGAACCCTTTTCCCCAACACAATGCTAATAATAATCAAAACTAGAACAAACCTCCTAGAAATCAACATTAAAGAAAATAACAATAATGAAACTAGAATAAATGTTAAGACACCCATTCTAATCAAGTCAATCACAAAAGTGTCCTTTATGACTATAATGTTGAAGGACACATCACTAGTGAACATATTTCCACCATTAAGCTCAATCCTTAAACAAATCCCAATAATACTTTACGAGCTTAACCATCCATTTTAGGACCTTGACCTCCATTTGATAGTAATCTTCCTTTGGTTCATAATAGCCCAAATGTTAATAAAAAACAAAGAGTTACCATTTTAGTCTATTATACACCTTCCTATAATTACACTAACCCCTCACTTAGTTGAAGTTACACAGTCATAACCCAATGCTTTAAGGTTACCATTTAAGTTCCTACACCTTCTTATTTCAGATCTATTACATACGTTAGTTGTCCACAAGAACATAATGAATGAGCTTATAATCAAATCTAAGGTTCCAAATGACATTTAGCCTAAAAAATTTCAAACACTTATGAGTCATTTAGCTCCATGCCAATAACTCACATTTGATCAAATAGATATGTCATCCCTTAGACCTTTACATAATAATATGCTTTACATATAAATAATCATTTCCTAGCATAAAGTCAAAAGGGTCCTAATAAATAATGGTTCAAGGCTCAATATTGTAACTTCTAACTTGGTCAATCACTTGGGATATACAATGATTAATCTTCAGTGAGATACCATCACTATAAAATTATATGCAATGAAGAGAGAAAATATCAACATACCATTTATTTTTTAGTTATCATTGGGCCTTTGACCCATGATACTCTTTTCCATGTGATGGAATTAGGTCTATCATATAATTTTCTCCTTAAGTAACCATGGATACATAAATTTTACCCCATATCTTCTAGTCTTCATTAGTTTATCAAGTTTCCCCATTATGGGTTAAAAGTAACCATTCTTAATGACTTTTAGCCATATCAATTTTGCAAACATCTCAAATCAAAATAAAGAAGCTACAACTATTGTTTTGGTATAGATCCTATCTCCAAAAAAGACAAAGATAAAATTGATCAACCTCTTGATTTCAATTATGTGGATAAGAGCACGCTTACATCTACATCATCTACACTAGTTACCATAATATCCAATCATTCCATTGTTCAAGACAACAACCTTGGTGAATATAATATAAATAATGCTTTCCACATCACCAAGTTTCCCAAGACACTCAAGTCATTTGGTAGGCCTAAAACAAAACCTAATAAAATGGAATGTCATATAAAGAATGATTCTCATATGAGTGAACCCATGGTTTTCATCAAATCCACTTTATAGGAGCAAAAGGAAATTGAGGCCTATGATGATTTTTCCACTTGTTAGTAAAATATAGTGTATCCTATTCAAAATCAGATAACGGATAATCACACATATAAGTGAAAAGTCCTAATGGTAAAATAACAAGGAAATATTGATCCAACATTAGTTACCAAACACAAATGAACTTGAGGTATTAGTTACCAACATTAGTGACCCTTTAGATCTCAAATGTGATACTAATTTATCATCTAAATATGATAATGTTGATAGTGACATAAATTCTTATTGTAGAATTTATGATTATTTTCCTGACATAAACATATTTGAACCTAATACTATATATACCCTTATCACTATGCCATTATATTCCCTTTTTTTCCTCCATCATCCCCAACTGATCAACTGTGACCAACAAGATTTTTTCATACTAGGTCTCAAAGATAATTTACCACTTAGAGATCATAAATAGGGATTTCCCATTAGATGAGATTATGCTGCCTATTTTGGAGACTAAGTGAACTTATCTAGTCATAAACAAAAAGAAAAAGAAAATCAAACATTGAGGTCCCAAAGTAAAAACATATTTGAGGTGATTTTGGACTAGGGTAAAATTAAAGACAAATATGAGTCCCATGGTGAAAACCTATTTTAGGTGCCATTAGATTGGGAAGTTTACCCTCTTTCAAATGAAGCCTAGGCCTCTTCTAGTCCCAACCCAACATGTCGATTAGGAATAGTTTATAACACTAGAAAATATTTGATAAATTAGTTTAATATTTTCACATGCCTCTGCCATATCTTGAATATTTAGATTCCTCCTATATGGGTGAACTTAGTGAGCCAATTGAGCCACTAGATGAAGAAGAAGAAGACCAGTGTACCACATTGCCTACTATTTTAGAATATGGTTCTATACTAATTATGGAAGACACTACCAAATTTAATATTGGAACACCTATCGATCCTAAATGGATAAAACTTAGAGCACTCCTCACTAAAGAGAATCATGAATTTATTATTACCCTCATTTAGGAGTTTGTTGACATTTTGCTTAGAATTTTTCAGATATGCTTGGATTGGACCTTGCTCTAGTTATACATCATCTTATTGTACATCTTGACACCAAGCCAATAAAATATAAGCTCATAAAAAATTCACCCTTGCATAAATATTCTTGTCAAGAAATAATTATAAAAACTATTGGAGGTAGGGTGTATCCATCTTATAGACTATTCAGAATGGATATCAAACATAGTCCCAATAAAAAAAGACACAAGGAATTAGATTATTTACCAAATTTAGAAATATCAATTAATCATGGCCAAAGGATGAATTTTCTTTGTCTAATATTTATATGATTTTAAATTCCATGGTAGGTTATAATATTATATCTCTTATGGATGGTTTCTTTGGATATAACCAAATTAGGATAACACTAAAAGACTAGCATAAGATAACATTTACCACTCCATGGGGAATTATTTTATATCAAGTGATGCCATTTGGCCTTAATAATGATTGTCAATTTCCATGACATAATGCATGATATTATTTAATACTACATGGATGATATGTTAGGTAAATAAAATACCATATTAGCACACCCAAATGTACCATGAAGAATCTTTAAAAGTATTCATGAATACAAGATCAGGATTAACCCTAAAAAGTGCATCTTTGGCATCACTTCAATAAAATTTATAGTTTAATTATCTCCCATATATTCATTAAATTTGATCCAACCAAGGTTAAGGCCATCAAATAAATTCCTTCACCTTCCAACCTAAAGTAGCTCCATAGCTTACAGGGCAAAACCTAGTTTATCAAATGATTCATTTCTTAGTTAGAAGACTAGTGTCATCCCTTCAATCATCTTCTGAATAAAGGCACCAATTTTTCATGGAATGTCAATTATCAAAATGCCTTAGAGAAGTTAAAATAATATATATAAAATCCACTTGTTCTAGCTCTACCAACACCTAGAAGACCATTACTTCTTTACATTTGAGTAACTAACTATGCCTTAGGGGCACTTTTAGCACAACATAATGATCATTGGAAATAAATAGTTATATATTACCTAAGCCACACATTGGTAGCATATGAACATAATTATAATTTAGTGGAAAAATCCTATTTAGCTATGGTGTTTGCAGCCCAAAAATTATGACATTATATCCTCAAAAACAAGACCATTGTCATTGCCAAAGTGGACCCACTCAAGTACTTACTTTCCAAAACAACCTTGATTGGTTGTATGGGCAAATGGATCATGTTATTAAGTGAATTTTAAATTAAATGTATGCATCAAAAGTACATTAAGGGGTAGGAACTTAAAGATAATTTTTTTGAAGCACCCTTCTTTAATTCTAAACCACTTGTTTTTAACTTTCCGATTAAGTCAATCATGACTCTAAATGACAATTCTTCTGAGTCTCAACACTAAACCCTTTATTTTATGGTTCCTAAACTTATCATGGAATAGGAATAGGTATTATATTCATAACACCTTAGGGGGATCTTATTTTTAAGGCATTTCACATTAGTTTCACTTGTACTAATAATATTGTAGAATATGAAGCACTTATTGTAAGGATTCATCTGGAAGTATAATAGAATATCAAGCATTTACATGTTCATAGATATTATCCATTGATTATCAACCAGATGATAAAGCAACATCAAACCAAAGATGATAAGCTTATTCCTTATAAGCATATGGTTGACCATTTAAAATATAACTTTGATCATATTCAATTTGAACAAATTCCAAGGGCCAGTAACTGAATGATCAATGAAATGGCAATAATTGGTTCACTCATAGTAATCATTGATCATGTTATAGAATACCCTTTCCTTATTGAAAACATCTTGAGGCCATTTCATAAACATTCTCAATTAGAAATGTTATGTGATAGCGTTGGTCTTAGTTTTCCTTAGTATTCTGATATATATGCCTACATTCATGATAACATTATTATTCTAAGCCTTTATCATAAAAATAAAGAGCCTTCATTCATAATACTTCTCATCATAACATACTTATTGCCATGCTCTATCATAGAGGATATAATGTAACTCTACTTCATTTTTTAAATTTAGCAAAATCATGATTAGTGATTAATGAAGTACATAAAGGGATTTATAGGGCCCACACTAGCAAAGTGATCCTTTGAAAAAAACACCTACCTATTAGATATTACTATCCCACTATAGAGGACAACACATCTAATTATGTAAAAAAGTGTGTGGCTTATCAAAATCATGCCAATCTTATTCATGCTCTAGCCCAAGACTTATAGTTGCTCATTATGCCATGGCCATTTTTGACATGGGGACTCAATCTCATAGGGAAAATAAAACCTACATCTTCTAATGACCATAAACATATCATAACTATAACTGAATAATTTACTAAGCGGGTTGAGGTCATTCCCCTTACTTATGTAATAGGTAAGCAGATAGCCAAATTCACCCTAAATCACCTCATCTATCACTTTAGCATTCCCTTTGACCTCATTTATGACAATTACAGATCTTTTAAACTAAGGATGTCAAATCTCTTTATGCCAAATACCAATTCACCGAATACTTTTCTACTACCTAATTTCCTCAAAAAAATGGCCAAGCTAAAGCATCAAATAAAACCTTGATATAAATCCTTTAAAAGACCCATTAATACTTTTGGATATGATTAGTATTTGTAATTATTTACAACCATTTAGGCCTATCATACCAATACCAAAACTCTAATAAGATCCACATAATACTCCCTCATTTATGGAATTGAATCCACTCTCCTTATCAAGATAGAGTTGCCTTTCTTGTAGATTTCATTGAAGGATATCATTGACAAGGAGGAGTACAAAGTATATTGGCTATAAGAATTAGACCTACTTGATGAAAGGAAGGTAGATAATTTGAAAAATATTTAGGCTTATCATAATGGGCTATGTTGTATTTATAATAAGCATATCAAACATAGATATTTTGAACTTGGAGACCTGGTCCTAAAAGAGAACCAAAACAATATCAATGTTACTCATGGAAAGAAAGGAAAGTTTGAGCCTAATTGGTTGGTCCCATTAATCATTATAAAAAATTATGTATCTAGAGCATAAATATTAGCTACACCAAAAGGAGAAGAGTTGGATTAGTCCATGAATATTATGCACCTCAAGCATTTTTACATTTTATTTTATTAAGCATTGTCTATGAAAACCCATGATTGGGGACATATCCATGTACCTTTTCCTTATTAAATTCCCCATGTCCTATTACCAAACTTGATCTTGATTCTAGTTAACATAAATAATAGACCACTTTAGATACTAGTATTCATAGAAAAGATTCCAATATATCATTCAAATTTGGTCACCATCAACATATCTTTGAAGATAGAATTTCAGCACATATGTGCATGGTTTCCTTGCATGGTGGTCCCTAAAAATGCATCTTTTACTTCTTGTTATTATTATTATTCCATCTAACGCCTATGTTATTTACCATTTTGTCTATCCCTATCCTCCACCCTATTGTTGATTCATAGTATCTTATACAAAGGAGGTACTACATTGACCTAAGGTTCATTTGGACTAAGTAGGTAGTGTTAAGTTTCTAAGGTTAGCTTAGTCATCCCTTTAAGCCATACTCTCATAATTTTGTGAAAACTTAATCCATGCTCTTACCATTTTATGAGCCAACTATTACTATAAATACCTTGTTCTAAAAAATGTGAAAACCCCTAAAATTTTAAAAATACCAAAATATATCCTAAAAATCAAAAAATTTAAGAAAGGGGGCTTAAAAAATCCACAAGAGATATTAAACCACAAAACCTTTTGCTTGATTTATCATCTTATTCGCTAGTGGCCTTTGGCTTTATTCTAGATGACATGGTTTATCACATTTTTTGAGTGGGAAATCCTTATCCAATCATGATCACTTCTAATTTACCATTACCATTCTTTCATTTCACTCCCATTTCTAAAGGAAATGCATCAACTTGAGGTCCATATATACTATGTAATTAGAGATTGGATACATGGGTCATCTTGGGTCAGTTAGGCTAGAGTTAGTACTAGTATCATTATTTTTATCATTGTTAGTCTCATTACAATCTTATTACCATTCTATTTTTATCATTTTCTCTCAAAAAGATTTTATTGTTTAATGACTATGCCTTTAATTTTTCTCTATCAACAAATTTCTTACTTATCATCATTTTTCTTCCATCCCATATCCCTGGGAGAAATACATTTGTCCTGAAGTCTATAAGACTATGTAGGCATCATCCACTTGCATGGAGCATTTGGAATCAACTTGGCCACCCCTTCCTTTTTCTTCTATTCCCCATTCCATCTTTATCTATTAGTTATCCTATAGGGCTTAGGGGAAAGTTATCCAAGAGTAATGACTTATGATCAAACATGCACAAATGGTTGACTAATTGATTGATTAATTTTATTTTGTGTGTTTACTAAACATTGTTTATATTTGATTGTTGTTGGTGCATTTATTTTGGCTAATAAACTAGATGCTTTATGTTTCTTTTCTTTTCAATTTGTGTTTGATTATTTCTTTGAATTATTTTCTTTTATTTTCACCTTGACTAAATCCACTATATTTATGGGGTCATCATTATGGTGTTTCTTGTGACACAGTCATATGCGAGTTATCCATTAGCATATGTCAGAATTTTCATCATGGTATTTATCATTATTGCATTAATTTCAATTATCTATTGGCTCGAGGGCCAATTTTTATTTACATCATGGCCAAAACATCATGTTTTTATATCATGATTCATATCATTTAATTCTATATCAAAAATCAAGATGATGAAGTCTACTCGGAAATGTTATAGCATTGGATCCTTGTCTACAATCTTCTAACCCATTCACCAATTGTGTAATCATCATTTAATGAAAATCTTCCCTACTAGTTCAAACCATTTATATCAATCAATGATTAAAAACCTACCTTAATGGGGCAACTCTTTGTATCAAAGATCAAATCAACCCTATTGGGGCACATTATTATGATCAACCAAGACCTCCCTCTTTGGGGCCAAAGCCATCATCTAAACTTTCTTCCAATTCCAAAATAAAAAAATTCTACCATTCTTGCTTCTTCCTCTTCATTTTGAGGAAATGCCCATTTTCACTCTTTCTTGACCATCCCCTGAAGGGGGCATCTAGGGATAATCAAGTGCCTTTTGGAGAACCAATTCAAGTTCATTGACCCTTAAAATTCAAAAAGATAATAGTGAAGACATAATTATTCAAGCATTATCAAATTTATTATTAAAATGACTTTTTCATTTCTTTGAAAATATTTTACTGTGCCAAGTTTCTCATAATGCCTTCTCAAATGGAGGGAAAATCTAGACAATTTATTTTAACCACTTCTATGTTTAAAATACCATCAATAATGATTTTTTACAATCACATGTAAATTTTATTCAAAATCATCATTTAAACTAATTACCCACACAACTATAGTTTTAATCCAAAATTATGACACATCCCTGATTGGGGTAATGGATCATATTGCATCATTAATCTTATCTCATTCATCTGAATTATAATCAATTTTTGAAAGTGTCTTCACAAGGTAATTATGTGAATACTTGATTGATAAATAAATGCTTCAAACTTTACCTTTCTTATAATTTATAATTAATCACCTTGATTAATTAGCTTAATCATTCTTCTAATGGAAAATTCAATGAATTTAGAATTATCTATTTTCCATAAAGTAAAATTGAAGTATTGCCTCACATAGGTAATGTCATAGGGGAAAGTCAATGGAATAGAGTGGATTGTGGGTAAGTTGTATTATGACATAGCCACTTACACACACTCTTACATCTCTTACACCTCTCTTACATACTATTACCCTCTTACACACTCCAAGAGGACTAATAATTGTACTTTTTTCTTCTAAATATCATCCATACTCCAAAAGTCCTTAAATGGAATATCTTACACACTCAAAAGGTGTAATAATGGATTTGAGGATACATCCTCAACCCTCCATCTTAATATGAGATGAATGGTTCATAACAGTCCAAAAAAATCTATAAATAGAACCCTCACACCTTTCATTTCATCAAGCTTCCCAATGTAAATTTACTTTGTTGTATTATTTCAAGAAGCTTCATCACTCTCTCATGCCAATCCAAAGCCAAGACCAAGTGTAGACAAAGAGAGGTGATTGCTAGGCAAGGAAATAAAACATCAACAAAGACTCCTATATCTACAAGCTGAGCTTGACCTATTTAGACCAATTTTCAAACACATTTTCAAGGTAGGTAAAAGTGTTTTTTTATCTTTCCAATTTTAATTTCTTGGTTATTAATCACATAACTTCTCAAGCCTAATCCATATGTTGAGATATGTGATTAACAAATAATAAATGCAAATTGCAAAGATAGAAACAAAACTTTACCTCCCTTGAGTATGTGCTTAAAAATATATCTAAATAGGTCAAGTTTGGATTGTAGGTGTAGGATTCTTCATCAATGCTTGATTCTCTTGTGTGGGGACCACATATCCTTGTCTACACTTGGTCTTGTCTTTAGCTTGGCATGAGAGAGTGATGAATATTTTTGGAATAATCCAACAGAGTATATTTTGAAGCTTGATGAAATGAGAGGTGTGCGGGTTTTATTTATTGGTTTTTTTTAATTTTATAGAATTTTCATCTCATCTTAAGATAGAGGGTTGAGGATCAATCCTCAAATCCATTATTACACCTTTGGGTTTTGTAAGATATTCCATTTAAGGATTTTTGGAGTATGAAAGAGATTTGAAAGAAAAATTGTAATTATTAATCCTCTTGGAGTTTGTAAGAGGGGTGTAAGAGATGTAAGATTGTGTATAAGTGTCCATGTCATAAGCCACCTTGCCTACATTCCACTCCTTTCCATTGACTTGCCCCTATGACATCAGATATATGAAGCAATAATTCAATATTGATTTATGGAAAATAGATAATTCCAAATTTATGGAATTTTCTATTAGAATAATAATTAAGCTAATTAATCAAGGTGATTAATTGGAAATTAAAAGGAAGGTAAAGTTTGTAGTGTTTCTTTGTCTATCAAGTACTCACTTAATTACCTTATGAAGAAACTTATAAAAACTAATTAGAATTGGGATGAATTAGATAATATTGATGATGCAATATAATCTATTTCCCCAAATTAGGGATGTGTCATTACAATTTTGGGATAAAATTATAGTTGTGTAGGTATATTGGTTTAAATGATGATTTTGGATCATATTTGCATGTGATTATTGAAATTCATTCTTGATTATATTTTAGGCATGGAAGTAGTTAAAATGAAGTGTCTATAGACTCCACTTGAGAGATACCAATGGATGAGGAGAGTTGATTCTACACTAATGGTTCTTCTTGAAAATACCAACTATGCTTCTTGGTGTGAATATATAGAACATTAAAGAATCATACTTCATTTCTATATGGATATATTTATACCCATAATGATTTAGATCAGTAAATTAAGTGGGCTAACACTTTTGATAAGGTCCTTGGTCACTTATTATTGCATGTTTCCATAGATATGCGTTGCCATGTGGAGCATACACAATGTCCCTACACTATTTGGAGCATTCTTCATTGTCTTTTTGGAGATATTATTGAGATTTACATCACTCCTCCTCTTCCTATTGTCTCTTTAGATAATTTTGTACTCTCCTCCTACTTTAATTTCTTGTGATAACACATTCTTGATGGATAGTGTTTTTCTTCTATCGAGCCACCACTAGGAGACAAGATTCTACCAAACCTTAATTCTACTTTTTAAAATTCTACATTAATTCTTATACAAGATCTTTCTCTTCTAGAGCCATCATAGGTTTTCACTTCAAATAACTCTATTATATTCAGTCAACAAATCAACTCTTATGGATATTTATTCTAAAGATCTATGTGATTCATCTGCAGTCTCTTCTTTAGTTTAGAGAGTTATTAAGCCATGATCCACACTTCATATGAGAATTATTTTAACAAATATTCCATGTACTTTTACTAACTAATCTACTTCAATGGCATTACATTCAATTTATATTCATGATCATTCTAGGACTATGCCACATATCAAATTTAGACCATACTCAAATATCTTTGTGCTATTGTGATGTAGAGTATCATTCTTTATACTCTACCTATTAAACCTACATTCAATAAATCTTGTTAACAAACTTTCCAATCTCTATTTATCGTGTTAACTCTCCCCCCTTTTTTGTTTGATTACTGTCTCTTTCTAAACCTATTACTTTGGATTATTGAAGACAATCACTCTAATTTTAGGCTTTGTCTATATATTTTATGAGTCCATACACTTCATATTTACTTCAACCTTCACACTCTCTTTCAATCAAATCTCCTTATATTTCTCATTACTAGTTTATTGATTATTTACCAAGTCCCTTAGGTTCTTAAACTAGTCTTCCTGTATTCACTCTCATCATAGACAACCTTTATTAGGTTTATCACACTTGTAATATTCCAACTGACACTTCAATATAACCTTGAAGTGCCTTTATTCAAAAAAATTCCTCTTTTACCCTTTTTCTAGTAGCCCTTTTTTGTTGAACTTCACTTGGTATGGAACTACACCTTTGAGTTTTGACTAACTAAATACTTTTATGATGATAAGATCTTGATATGATTTAACTATTCAATATATGTAGAAATACCCTTAAGGTAGGGAAACACCATATAATACTCATTTAGGAGGGAATAACTCCATAATGTATCTTCGAGGGGACAACCTCCAATATCCTCTTACAATAGAAGACTCAATGGTTACGTCATTATCCTAATATATTGTACCCATATAACTAACTAAGAGGATGTGTGTCATATGTCATTATCTCCATCAACCCATATACATTAATATATCATATCCCTAGGTACATAGCATTACTTCCCTCTTTGACATGTTTCATCCCTAAAACATAGGAAGAAACCAAATAATGAGTGTGCTTCAAATCATTGCACACTTGTCTCTAATCTTGATCATCTAGCCATCCATCTGTGATATTGCTAGGTGGTAGCTCTCCAAGATTTTTTCCAAATTCCATTGCGCTCCTCTAATTTTGTTCATGATCATAATTATACTGCTTTGGTGTCCAAGCATAATTATTCCTCTTTTTATTCCATGTACCATATTTTGCTGCATTACTTTGATTCTAACCATGACCATAGTAGGTCTTCTTCCATGCATAGTCATAGTGATTTCCCCAATCATTCCACATGCCATAGTATTTTTTTCTTTGGATTCCATGCATATCCATAATGATTGGAAATCTTATTTTTTGTATAGACAAAATGATTGTTGTTATGACACTTCCAACCCTGGTTCCATGATTGTTTCCTCTCAAAATAATGTGGGTGTCTATATACCTCAACTTTTTACAATATTTTGATCTTATCCACCTTTGCTTCTACCTCTTCCACCTTTTCCTTTTGTGTCTCTTTAGTAGTTGAAGTTTTCATTTCTAGTTGTAGTGTGTCTTGATCTATATCATCTGAATCTTCATCATGCTCTTCATCACCTATTTCAATCTCATCCTCATGATCTACCTGGATTTTTATTGGTGCCTTTTTCACTATGATATCTTGCAAAGTGATCTTATTTTTCCTATACCAAAAATTCATGATTTTTTTTGAAAATTAATATTCATTATTCCCAAAGTCTCTAACCATGGATATCTAAGAACTATATCCATATCATCCATATCCAAAGCATAAAAATCTGAATGCAAAACATATTTTTACATAATGATCTTCAAATATTAAAACATTGAAATATTATTACCATCTACTTGAACCTCTTTGATATTATTTGCTTTAACATGTAGATGCTTGGCCAAATTCATGTTAATGAAGTTTTACTTTTTGGTAGGGTTTATGGAGACAACCACCTTCTTTTCTTGAATGCATCCATGAAATTGAAAAATTGACTCAAATTTCTTTGGAGCCAAATTATTTGAACCCTTCTCTTCTTCTTCTTTATCATCATTATTTTCTTCCTCTTCTACATCCTCTTTTTATTTTATATCCCATCGATCTAGAAAGGTTTGTTCCATTGCTTCCCATGAAGAATAATATTGTGCAAAGCTCAATTGATTAAACCACCAATGTTGTGTAGGCCCAGACAAAGAAAGAGATAATTTTTTTTCCATAAAATTGTTTTAGTGTTATTCTCCTTAAAATTGAGCCACCATTCTCTACCATCAACATCATCTTCCCCTAAAATTTTTTGCAACTCCATGATTCAAAAAAAAATTAGGGTTCATGAAACCCTAAAATATCAATGAATCATACAACAATGATCCAAAAAGTCCCAAATTTTTATTGTATCTTCCTCTTATGATATTGGAACCTCAGTCAATTTTTTTTGAAACAATGTCACAAATTTTGACTTGTAGATTGAATATATGAAAACCATAAAATCAAAACAAATCACTCAAAACAACTCAAAAAATTCTAAAATTTTGACTTTGATTCTCTCATATCTTCTTATATCTCTTAAAAATTTAGAATAAAAATTCCCTATATTTTGGAAGATATAGAGAAATTAGTATAAAACCTAAAATAACAATAACTCCTTCAAAATTAATCAAAAAAACTCTATTTTTTTTACTGTGACTTATTTGAAATATTTTACATATCTAGTAAAAAATTGTGGAAAAATTTGCAACTAATAAAAAGATATTGATGATTCAAAAAACTAGGGTTTCACTCTGCACAAATTGCCCAAATCGAAGCTCTGATACCACTTGATAAGATCTTGATATGATTAAAATATTCAATATATGTAGAAATACCCTTAAGGTAGGGATACACCATATAATACTCCTTTAGGAAGGAATAACTCCACAATGTCTCTTCAAGGGGACAACCTCCAATATCCTCTTACAATAGAAGACTCAATGCTTACTTCATTATCCTAATATATTGTACCCATATAATTGACTAAGGGGATGTGTGCCACATGTTAGCATCTCCATCAACCCATATATATTAATATATCATATCCCTAGGTACATATCATTTGACAATCCTTTATCATATTCTAGGTTTCCACCAAGTTTTAGGGTTTAATTCATTGTTAGATGCCTTTACTAGCCTTCTAATTCACCATATTAGCCCTATTAGGCCTAAAGCATCCTAAAATAATCTTAGGCAGATAAATATGTACCTTAAAAGGTTGTAAAATTATAAAATATAAAAAATTATTTAGGTCACAATGAACACTTGCTAACCACCAATTTTTGTTTAATTTTGATGGTGGAAACACTTTCTAGGAAAAGTTTTGTATTTCAACCCTAACCTAGGGTTTATTGAGTTTGTACATGCCCAAGGGGATCCAATTTTATTTTTAAAAGATCTCAATGGTTTTCAAATGCCTAAATGACCATAATAAATTCTTAAATACCTAGGGATAACTTATCTAAGCTCTAACTTTACTTGACAAGCTCTTGATCTCATTCAAATTCAAAGATTTCAACCATAGTTTTGTCATAGTCTGCCTATAGATAAAACAAGATAGGGTTTAGTTTAAAAATAAATCTCTTGACATATGAAATAAATCTTTCAATTCTCTATAATATCCATGTGAACCATCTACTTTATCTTAAATCATATCAAATCTCCATTCCCAATCTTCCAAACATGTATTCTTAATATGTTGTCAACACAAGGATTTGTATACCAACTAGAATAGGGTTAATATATATATATATATTGAATAACTTAAGGTATTTAAGGAATCCTTAAATATATTTTTATCTCCATTATGACATTCCTCTCTTGTCATACCACTTTAACCTTATTCCAACTGTATTAAGCATTTATATACCTTTAATAACTTCTTTGAAATAATGAAACATACTTTCTTTTTTATCATAGTCTACATAGAGTGACTATTATAGTCTTGATTAAACATAATCCTTTAAACTTTTACAAGATATAGAATACTAAAAATAAGGTAACCAAATCATTTTTAACACTTTGATTCACACCCTTAAGGAGATGCTCAGTTCTCCTCATGCAAGTGGCATAATGGAAACATCTCTCTTGCTATGGGCGATAATTTCATTAAGATGAATCTCTAGATAAGAGGATATCTCCCCTTGATGCACCTTTAAAGCTCTCTCTCTAACCTAAAAATTTGTGTATGAAAAGGGTTAAGGAAAAAAACTAAGAAACCAAGTGGTGATGCACCAATATATAATGTCTTCCCAATTGACTGAAACCACTACTTAAAGACAAACAAGGTGTTTCTCACACAAGACTCACAACACAAGATTCATTACTACATCAATGTTTCATATGCTAGACTCAATAAGGTATATGATTCTTTTGAATGGAATTAATGATTCAAAAGAGGTATACAATCATGGACCACTTCTAGGATATCTCTACACTTAGAAAATAATACTAGAAAAGATTTACTGCTATGCCCCTAACCTATCATAGGTATTAGGATAGGAATAGCTGACTTGTGGCTTACTTATCCCTCTTTGATGATATATCACATTTATATATACATTCATTTGGTTAGTAGGCCAGCCTATGGAGTAATCATGGCCTAGATAGACTATATATAGGAGGTAGTGGGTAATTGTTTATCATCATATTGTGAATTCTGCTCTTATTGAAATATGTGGAGGTTTCCCCCTCGAAGTGGCTTGTATATTATCATATAATATGATATATTTAAGTCATATTTGGATCTATTTCTGATATTCTACTTTATTGTTGAAGTAATTTCATTACAAGTGGTATCAAAGCTGTGATTTAGGCAATATTGTGGGTAAAACCCTAATTTTTTTAATTTGGTTATATCTAAAAAAAATTGTGAATTTATATAAAATTGTGTTAATGGAGGTGATAAATAATTAAATTAAGATTCCATTAAAATTTCAACTCATTTGGATCTTTTTTACAAAAGTTATCGCCATTTTAGGGGTTTTCATAAAATTGCTCTATAGTGCACAATTCAAAGAATTTTTCTAAGTTATTTACATTTTTGGAAAGATTAGAAAAATTTGGCTAGGGTATGTTCTTCGTATGTTTTGATTTGAGTCCAACATAAGTCTAAAATCACTTGGTCAAATTTGGGTCAAAAGTGCCAATCAGGATCGACATCATAAATCCCTTTTATGGTAGGGCCACAAACTTGTGGCCAAAGAAAGGGTGTTGAAACTCTAGGTAACACTCCTAAAAAGGAAGAGATGGAGTTAAAAGGGGGATGTAATATATCCTTTGTACCAGGGTTCTCTGACATAGATCACAAAGTGAGCCAACTTGACTATAGTGTGTAAGGCATTCAAAGTGAGGTGCAAGGCATACAATCTAATATGAAATCCATACAAGATAGTTTGGTAGATATCATGATGGCTTTGAAAAATAATTAGTAAAATCATCTTGCTATCACTATTGCAAAACCCCACTAGGGTGGTTCTCCCAACCAGTCTACTCCAAATCCAACTACATTGCCACAGAGGAACCTGCTACCAAAGGTGGATATGCACAAATTTGATAGAAAAGATCCACTCAATTGGATCAACCAAATGGATAATTTTTTTGATCTACATCAGATCCTAGGTGGATAAAAGGTTACCATGGCATCCTTGTATCTTTAACCTGATCAATTCATTTGGTATCGATGGTTGTGTGCTCAAAAGAAAAAGATGACTCTTAGTGTCACCTGGTCAATTTTTATAGAGGAGCTGCAATTACACTATGGAAATAGTGTGATAGAGAATTACTTTAGCCAACTAGAAAAATTTAAATATACTAGCTTTGTCAAGGATTATATTCATCATTTTTAGAACATATCTTTATGTTTGGAGATAATTTTTGAGAACTTTAATGACCTATTTTTGGGTGGACTCAAGGACCACATTCAACATGAGGTACTCATGTTTAATCCACTTAGGATTTCTTATTCTATTATCATGACACACAGAGCTGAGGAAAAATTCATAGCCAACAAGAAGTAGCCATTCACTCACTTCAAAGATCATAGCATATTGACACCAACATTTCCTCCACCTACCAGATTGACCCCTCAACAAATTGAAGAGAAGCATGCAAAAGGATTATGTTTTGGTTGTGACAACAAGTGGAGCAAAGGACATAGATGTGCTAAGAAGAATTTATTATACATTGAGGGATCCAATAAAGATGAAGAAGAATATGATTCCTCCAATGATGATGAGGAACAGATAGAGGTGGTACCTAAAGATTCCCAACCTACAATCTCTTTTCATGCACTTGTAAGTATTAGCACTCCACAAACTCTTAAGGTGGTGGGTTTCCTAAAGAAATAGAAGGTGACAATGTTAATTGATTTGGGGAGCATACATAACTTCATCAACCATAAGTTGGCCACTAAATTGAACTATTTCATCTACCCAACACCAAAATTTTAGGTCATGATTTTAGATGGTGGCATAATTAATTATTCAGGCAAATGTCATAGTATTAAGCTTGCTATGGGTGAGTACAATATCGATTCTCCTATGTTTGTTATTCCCATGGGTATCACAAGAATTGGTTTGGGAGTCCAATGGCTCACAACCTTGGGTAAAATTGAGATGAACTTCCAGGAACTATTCATGCACTTTCATTATGAAGGTAGGAAAATTGAACTACATGGATTATAGGCAAAATCTCCACAATTAATTAGTTCACATCAGATGACCAAGATGCTAAAAAAGGGGGTAAAGGGAATTATTGCATGATTATGTTCCATAAAAGTTCAACCCACACAAACATCTACACATTCTAATCTATAGATGATTCTTGATTACCACCCATCTATTTTTGGGGCCATGCCAAAAGGACTACCACCAAAAAGAGAACATGATCATGACATTTAACTACTTCCAGGTAGTTAACCACCAAATATCAGACCATATAGATATCTATATGCATAGAAGAGTGAAATTCAAAAGATGCTCCATGAGATGCTAGAGGTAGGGATCATCAAGCACAACCAAAGTGCATATTCATCACCAGTGGTCATGGTGCAGAAGAAGGATGACACATAGAGGATGTGCCCAAATTATAGGGAAATCAAAAAGTACACCATCAAAGATAAATTTCCTATTCTAGTAATTGATGATGTACTTGATGAGTTACATGGTGCTAATTATTTCACAAAATTGGATCTTCACTTAGGGTACCATAAAATTAGAATCAAGGATGAAGATGTTCATAAAACTACTTTTAGAACACATGAAAGCCATTATGAGTTTTTGGTAATGCCCTTTGGTCTTACAAATGCACCATCTAATTTTCAGAGCTTGATGAACACTATTTTTAGGACTTTTTAAAGGAAGTTTGTGCTAGTTTTCTTTGATGACATATTGATTTATAGTCAGACATGGGAAGCACATCTGCAACATGTGAAACTGGTGTTGATAATTTTGGAGAAGCATTAGCTTTACATGAAGCCATCCAAATGTGCTTTTGGAGTATAGGAGTTAGAGTACCTAGGTCACATTTTTTATATGAAGGTGTCAAAGTTGATCCCTAGAAGATCAAAGCTATAATGGAATGGCCCATGCCAAAAACTCTCAAAAACCTCTAAGGGTTCCTAGGACTAATAGGTTACTACCAAAGATTTGTGAAAGGTTATGGTAGCATAGCAGCTCTACTCACTACATTGATAAATAAGGATTCCTTCCATTGAAATGATGATACCACCAAAGAATTTGAGAAACTAAAAGTAGCTATGTGCACCACTCTATTTTTAGGTACTCCAGACTTATCAAAGACATTCACTATTGAATGTGATGCTTCTAGATCCAAGTTGGGAGCAATACTAATGTAGGAAGGAAGACCCATTGCATTTGAGAGTCATCAGTTCAAAGGTAAGAATCTACAAAAGCCTATCTATGAGAAAGAAATGATGACTATTCTTCATGCAATTAAACAATGGAGTCCCTATCTGATGGGTAGACACTTTAAGGTGAAAATGGATAATAAGAGTCTCAAATACTTTTTAGAATAAATATTATCATATGAGGAACAATAAAAGTGGGTAAAATTTTGGGTTATGATTTTGAAATCATCTACAAGAAGGGTAAAGATAATGTAGTAGCAGATGCGCTATCTAGATAGGATACATCCATAGAATCATAAATTTGTGCAATGTTAGAATGGGAGCAAGACAAGGATACATATGTTCTAATTCAAAATCTCCATCAAGGTACTTTAGCCTGTAAAAAATTTGAATGTAAAGGTAATTTCCTCTTGTATAAGGGTAGGTTATACTTTTGTAAAGATTCGAAGCTTAAGCATAAGATTCTTGCAGAGTTGCATGCATCTCTAATTGGGGGATACTAAAAGTTATTGAAAAATTATCACAAGATTAAGAAATAATTATTTTGGGAAGGACTCAAGGGATATGTACAAAATTTTATGGTATAATGCTTGATATGCCAATAGAATAAAGGAAAGATAGTTAAGACCCTAGGTCTATTACAACCGTTAGCAATTCCTAGTCAAAGGTGGTAGGATGTTTCCATGGATGTCATCATAGGTTTGCCTTGTTCTGAAAGTAAGAATGTTATCTTGGTCATTATGGACATGCTTAAAAAATATGCCCATTTTTTTTCTCTCTCACACCCATTTTTAGCAAGTACAGTAGCAACAATTTTTTTAGAGGCAATTTTAAAATTACATGGAACCCCAAAAATAATTGTAAGTGATCATGATCCTATTTTCACTAGTAATTTTTGGACTAAACTATTTTCTTGTTTGGGTACTTAGCTAGCTCATAGCTCATCTTAACAACCCCAATCTGATAGATAAACAAAAGTGGTTGACACATGTTTAGAGGGGTATCTCTATTGTTTTGTATCAGATAAATAGGAATTTTGGGTTAAATGGATACCACTTATAGAATGTTGGTATAACACATCTTTCCATACCTCTTCTAAAATGTCTCCATTTCTAGCACTATATGGTTACCATCCACCTTCCATCACTTCTTCATTAAAGGTGCAAACCAAGTTTTGAGATGTGGAGGAGCACATTAAGCATCAATAAGAGGTTTTGGCTAGTTTGAGAGAGAATTTGGCATTGGCACAAAATAGGATGAAGTAACAAGAAGATCAACACTATAGTGAGAAAAATTTTGAGGTGGGTGATTGGGTATTTGTATGTTTTTAGCCTTACAAGCAGATGTCCTTGAAGTAATAAAAAAAGGACAACAAGCTTACTCCTAAGTATTATGGCCCTTATCAAGTTCTATAAAAAATAGCAAGTGTGGCTTACAAGCTTGAGTTACCTCATTCATCTTGCATACACCTAGTATTTCATGTTTCCTGTTTGAAGAAGGTCATTGGATAGAAAGTTTCAGCCCAGACAGAGCTCCCAAAACTAGATGAAGAAAGATGAGTCATTTTGGAACTAGAGAAGATCCTCAAAACATGTACTAAGAGGTTGAGAAATAAAGAGATTAGGGAATATATGATCAAGTGGAATAACTCGAGCAGTGAATATGTAACTTGGGAAGGTGAAGATTTGCTGTAATAACATCTAGAGTTGTTCAACATTGAGGACAACATTGGTTTGAATGGGAAGGGCATGCTACACCCCTAACCTATCACATGTATTAGGATAGGAATAGCTGACTTATGGCTTACTTATCCCTCTTTAATGCTATATCACATTTCTCTATGCATTCATTTGGTTAGTAGGTCAGCCTATGGAGTAACCATGGCCTAGATAGACTATATATAGGAGGTAGTGGGTAATTGTTTATCATCATATTGTGAATTTTGCTCTTATTAAAACTTGTGGAGGTTTCCCCCTCAAAGTGGCTTGTCTATTATTATATATTCTGGTATATTTCATCTATATTTGGATTCATTTCTACTATTCTACTTTATTATTGAAGTAATTTCATTACACCTGCAACAATCTCCTTTTTACAAATTGGTAGACCATCAAGAGTACAAGTTAGAAAAGATAATATTTCACTAGGCTAGACCAATAAGATTTAAGTCATTACTCAATATTATAGCATATGAGTGGCAAAAAAACTTATATATTTCTTCAAGATTTCTTCAAGTATAAATCTAGCTAGATTTTTCCCAATAACCAGTGGAGGTTGCTCAAAGAGCTAAAAAAATGCATATATATAGCTTTTGAGAAAGAAATCAAGTAAGGGAAGTACAAAGGTCACTTGGATATGTGTCACCTTGAGAATATCAGTTAAAATTTCATGTGAAAGAGGGGTGAGATGAGTCATGTCATGTCTGGAGTCTACTCATTCAAAACCAGTCATAAGAATGGTGAAAAGTCAAAACCTCCAAAATTGGCATAGGAAACTACCTCCATCAAAGACCATCCATGACATTTGAAACTAAAAATAGGAGAGTCAACACATAGGACTATTCAAAGGAAATGAAACTCATGCTGATATTTAGAAAATATTCCTTCTAAGTACTAGCTATCCTCTAGACACTTGTGTTTGTCAATTTCATGGAAGCTCCTTGATTTGGGTTAGCTGCCAATAATAACTCAAACCATTGACCTATCTAGTTTTCACTTGTTTTTTCTACACCAAATTCTTGGGATCTTTCCATTTATTACCTCTATATTTGGTCTTAGGTTCCCACCAAGTTTTTTTTACTCTAATGACTATTTTCCATAGTTTGAAATTGATGTTTATGGGGCCATCACCTTCCTTATTCATTCAAAACATTCCCTCAGACTTAAATTTCTTTCAAAATTTTGCCAAGTGTTCTTTAACTATGGAAAGTGCCCTCTAAATCATGGAAAGTGCCCTCTAAATTAATGTGTGGGACACTTTTGCTTTCAAGATATACTTTAGAGAACTATTTGGGGCACTTGGCTTCAGAGGTGTCCTTCAGAAAGATTTGTCTCAACCACTTTTCCCAAAAGAATTCCTTCGAGCTTTTTACTTTTGACAATTTCTGTAGACAATTTTCTTTAAAAAATTCCTTTAGGATTTTTCCAAAAGAAAATCCTTTGGGAATTTATTTTATCATTTTCTCCTAATAGAATTCATTAAGATCTTTACATTGGGTCTTCTCCTTTAAGGATTTTCCCAAAACAAATCCTTCGTCCCCTTTTCCTGCATTAATTCCTTCAAAATTTTGAATAGGGCACCCTTATTTAAAAATAACCTTTGGAAAGATTGGGATGCACCTTTCAGAACTTTTGTTTGGTCCACCTTCCTATAAAAATAACCTTCAATTTTTTTGTAAAGTACCTTTCAGCTTTCTAAAAACATCCCGTCAAAAAATATGAAGTGACCCCCTCAAAAAATTTGAAGTGCCCTTCAGAAAATTTGAAAATGACACTTTCAGAAATTTGGAGGTGCCCTTCAGAAAAGTTGAAGTACCCTTCATAAAATTTTCATTATGACCCCTTCAACTTGAAAAGATATCTTTTGAGGAATTTTTTTTGGACAAAATGTCCAAGACAATTCCTGACACTTGAACAAAAAACCCAAAAACAAAACCTCTAAAAGAAAGAACACTTGCACTTTTACTACAGGTTTTATGTGGAACATCTCCTTTGATGGAATTTTACCTAATAAGAAAACCAAAACTAGATGACCAAGCTTAAATGACTAAGTCCAAAAATGTTTTTTGAAGCAAGTTTTTGAACATGAACAACTTTGTTTGTGCTTTGGTGAAGGGACTCAAACTTAGTACATAAGAACTTTGAACCAGGATGAACACACCCACATGATTAGCTTCCTATGCAACTACTACACGTGAAAGATCTAACGCTTTGAAAATGTTCTTTAAAACTCTGCTCAGACCTATTATCATGACTCAAAGAAAGTAAAATGACCTAGACAACAAACTAATCAAAGCTAACAACATTTGTATTATGTTGAATAAACATGAGATCACACTATGACATGATATTCACCCTTAAAAGACTTAAATGCCAAGTTTTCATATAGGGGTGCCCAATTTTGACCTATAGGGTCAAAATTTGGTCAACAAGAATATCAAGAACATTCAAATCATAATATCAATACCAAACTCAGATATATGAATTTAAACACTGCAATTCTATTAATTTCATTTATGTACATGTAAGTCTCTATCTATTTTGATAGAAATAGAGGTATTAAGGTTCTCCATATTTCTCCATTCATAACTCTATCTTTCACCAACACTCTTAACTACAATCCAAACTAGCTCTTTTTATTCCTAATAAGGATGCATAATTTTTTCTTGTTTTCTTAGTCACTTTTCCCACATAGAGGTTTTCTTACAACATAATATTTTCTTGATTTACAAACCATATAACATATTTAGACCCATGACATAGGATTCATGACAATTTATGAACCTCTTATAATTCCAATACCCTTAGAAAAGTTTTTTACATCTTTCCACCTTACTAATAATCATAAAAGTCCTTATACAAGGATTTACATTATTCAAAATTTCAAATATTTCTTTTGTCAAGGAAACTTATAATTCAAATTCTATACACCTTTATACAACCTAGACTCCACCTATAGACCTCTTATGACCTCTAGAACATATGTGACACTGATTAGACTATCTAAGGACAAAAATAGATCATTTTGGGGTCCTTATAGGATGCCCCTATATGATACTCCTGAGAGAGATAGAAATTGAGATCCAATAGATTGTTATGCTTCTTTTATCTCTTCCAGTTCATCTCTCTTAGATCATCCACTACTACTCCTATTTATACATGCTTCAGCTACTCACTTCTCCTTTCATGTTTACCTTAGTCAAACCCTATCCTACTTATCTCATGTCTTTGCTTGCTTGCACTATCAACTTACACCCCATGTGCACTCTCTTCTTGCTCTTTACCTCTATTACATGGATTGTAGATTCTCCATACCACTACTATAAACAATGTATTCTATCCTTCCTTCCTTTCTATCTTCATACTTACAACTAAAACAATGATAACTTCATACTTAGTTACTTCATTCTATTATACTACTGCCAACATTATTCCTTATCTTTACCCACAAGGCTCTCATCTACTATAACCTACATTGATTATTCATTTTCTCTCACTTATCCATGAAAAACACTCTTCAAGGCTACCAATTCTACCTTTAATTTCTCATTACTTTCATAAAAAAATAGAAAATCATAATTCATACCTTCTTCATGGGGTTGTATTCTTTTGTCCAAGCCTTTAATGAGGCCTTCTAATTGATCTTCTTCTTCTTTGTCATGCTCAACACTTGGCTAGTTATATTTATTCTCTTTTTCTTTACTTAAACTCACCTCATCCACATCAAGGTGTTGTTCACCCACACCCACTTGTTCTCTCATGTTATACTTCTTCATTTGTCTTTTAAGTTGCTTTCAAAGCAACCTCTTTTACCTTCTCTCCTCTCTCTTTTCTTGCTCCTTTCTTCTTTAAACCAATAGTTTGATTGGCCACTTGAGTGGCTTCTTCTTAATCACCCATCCTTAGTATGGGATTCCTATTTCTCTTATCTTCTCTAGCATAACCAATAACTTATCCATTTGTTGCCTCATCTCTGTCATCTCTTTCTCCATCTCTATCCTCTGCTTAGTGTCATCTTGCACCATTTTCTTATTGTGGTAGCTTCTCTCATCAAATATGCCCTATTTAATCTTACCTCTCTCCTTCCTCATCTATTTGAGGATATATATCAACTCTTTACATTCATCTAGACCTATACCTATTTTTGATAAGCCTTCACTCACTTACCACATCTTGACCATTCACTTGGTCTACCTTCTTTCTATAAACCTCAACTGGGTCTCTCTTCTTGTCCTCACTTGGGATTTATCCTCTTATCCTACCTCTAGGACTCTTGAAAGATCACCTATGATCTTATATTTTATCTTTCTTGATATCTCTATCACTTATTCAAGCCTTTAATGGCTCAAGGCTACTACTAACTTCTCTCACTCTTCATGCACACTTCATACTATCTCATCAATTCATCAAAACTAAAATGAAAAACAAAATAACATAATTTACCTTGGTTTATTTCTATTTTATTTCTCTCCTCACATGACATTACTATGATATGATACCAAATGATGTAGGTCATCATTCTTTCTACTCTACCTATCCAACCTATTAAAACTACATTCAACAAAGCTTGTTAATAAACTTGCCAATCTCCATTTATCTTGTCAAATCTCCATTTTTTTTGTTTGATGACTATCTCTTTCTATAACTATTACTTTATATTATTAAATACATTCAATTTGATTTTAAGATCTGTCTATATCTTTCATGAGTCCATACACCTCATATTTCCTTTAACCTTCACACTCTCTTTCAATCAACTCTCCTTATACTTCTCATTACTAGTATGTTACTTATTTACCAAGTCCCTTGGGTTCTTGAATTAGTCCTCCTATATTCAATCTCATGATATAAAACCTTTATTAGGCTTATCACACCCATCTTATTCTAACAAACACTTCACTACAACCTTAAAATGCCTTTCTACAACTTTTATCCTCTTTTACCCCTATTCTAGTAACCCTTTTTGTTGAATTTCACCTAGTAAGGAGCTTTAACTTCAAATTTTGAATGATTAAATACTTTTATGATAAAATTATATCATATTCTAGGTTTCCACTAAGTTTTAGGATTTAATTCATTATTAGATGCCTTTACTAGCCTTCTCATTCACCATATTAGCCCTATTAGGCCTAAAGCATCTTGTATTCATCTTAGGAAGCTACATACATACCTTAAAAGTCCATACAAGTATAAAATATCTAAAATACTTTAGTTAATAGTTAAAAATTGATAACGACCAAGTTTTTTTCAATTTTGATGATGGAAACACTTTCTAGGCAAACTTTTGTATTTCAACCCTAACCTAGGGTTTGTTGAGTCTGTACATGCCCGAGGGGATCCAATTTGATTTTTAAAAGATATAAATGGTTTTAAAAAACCCAAATTACCATAATAAGGTATGATATACCTATGGAAAACTTATCTAATCTCTAACTTCACTTGATAAGCTCTTGATCTCATTCAAATTAAAAGATTTCAACCATAGTTTTGTCACAGTCTTCCTATAGATAAAACAAAATAGGGTTTAGTTGAAAAATAACTCTCATGACATCTGAAATAACTCTTTAAATGTTATATCAAATCCATGTGACACATATAATCTATATTAAATCATAGTAAATCTCCATTCCTAATCTGCCAAACATACATTCTCAATATGTTGTCAACACAAGCATTTGTATACCAACCAGATTAGGGTTAGAATATATATGTTGAATGACTTAAGGTCTTTAAGGACTAATTAAATATATTTTTATCTCCATTATGATTTTCCTCTCTTTTCATACCATTTTAAACTTAATCCAACTCTTTCAATCATTTGTATACCTTCAGTAATTTCTTTGAAACAATGAAACTTACTTTCTTTTCTATCACAATCTACACAGAGTGATTGTTACAGTCTTGCTTAAACATAATATTTTACACTTTTAAAATCTATATAATACTAAAACTAAAGGAACCAAATAATATCAAGATCATTCAAATCATAATATCAATACCAAACTCAGAGATATGAATTTAAACACTGTAATTCTATTAATTTCTTATATGTACATGTAAGATTCTATCCATTTTGACAAAAATAGAGGTATTAAGGTTCTCCATATTTATACATTAATACCTTTGTCTTTTACCAATGATCCTAAATAAAATCCAAAATGAATCTTTTTATTCCTAATAAGGATGCATAATTGTTTCTTGTTTTCTTGGTCACTTTTCCCATGTAGAGGTTTTCTTGTAACATAACATTTTCTTGGTTTACACACTGTATGACATGTTGAGACCAATGACATATGATTCATGAAACTTTATCAACCTCTTATAATTCAAATACCCTTAGAATTTTTTTTTACATCTTTCCACCTTCTTAATTTTTATAAAAGTCCATATACAAGGCTTTACAATATTCAAATTTTCAAATATTGTTTATGGTAGGAAAACCTATAATTCAAATTTTATGCACCTTTAGACAACCTAGACTCCACATAAGGACCTCGTATGACCTATAAAACCTATGTGACATTGATTAGACTATCTAAGGACAAAAATGAATCATTTTTAGGGTCCTTATAGGATACCCCTACATCATATTGTCTTCATCTTCCATTGTGGAATGGGAATAATTTCAATACACACATCATGTTCTTCCTTTGGAAAAGGAAAAAACATTGTTCGATGTGGATGGATATTTTAAAATCTTTAGGCATAGGATCTCATTATCTAAATTAGTCATCTTGCAAGCTATACTTGTAATGTAGACTACTTAAGCATCTTCTTTAGGGGGGCTTCTAGCTCTCTCTTCTTCTTTTCTCTCTTTTTTTTGGGAGGGTTCTCCTTTTCTCCACTTTATGAGATTTAATTTATATTTGGATTATTCATCAGGTCTTTTTTATTGGACCCATTTCTTCTACCCACCTAAGCTATGTTTAAGGGTGGTGTTGGTGTATAGGGTTTACCTACACTTATATTTTACTTGATTATTTGTATTTATTTGTGTACATCAAGGAAGTTTATCACACATGTATGAGGATGTTGGATTGATTTATTTATTCCACCTATTTTAGGAAGTTAGTCCAGCATATATAGTATGGTGTAGTGACACCTATCTTCCACCTATATATGTACCTATTCACCTAGTCATAATGTAATGTAAGGCTATTTTTGAATATATAGTGCTCAATTTCTACTCTCATCTTGATTTTAGTCTTCAAAAAAAATTATGTGTTCGATAAACTAGTATTCAGTCTTGGATGTACTCATCAATAGATGAATCTTTTAATGATAATTACTATCTCCTTGTGAAACTTGACACACAAGTATAATTATGTCTAAGCACATGCTTGCCCTTGAATCACTGACATATATTACGAACTAGGAATATCTTTTCTACCTTATATTACTATATATTTTTATGTTTTTTTTGGAACCAAAAAATCTTTCTCCTTTACTTAGAATTCAATGAAATGAATCTCATTATTGTTTCAGATTGAAATCAGCTAAACTAGGTGGGAATTAGAACCTCTATATCAAACTAGGTATTGGATCCTAACTGGTATTGATCCTTTTCATAGATCTATTTCATGTGAGCTATATCATAGAGCCAAATAAATATATCCCATGTCTTGGGATGGTCTATCATCAACCCTAAATGGGAGGAAAAAATTCCCTTATCATCCCAAAACCCTCTTTGAGCACTTAATTTCATAAGTGTTTCTTGGAGCAACATCTTGGACTAGATAAAAAATGAAACTAGAAGGAGGGAATTCTCGACATGAGGAGTTTTAGCCCACTATTTTACCCCTTATCAATCTAGAGCCTACTAGATGGATTACCACATCTAGATCTAATTATGGTAAATGGATTATTTCACCCTTGTAATTCCATAAGAGGGATTGATTTGGAAAAAATAGATATAGGATTATAGTTGTTCCCACCAACTCTTCCTCTAAATATACCCCAAATAAACCACTATTAATATCTACCCCCATGGCCTAGTTATTTGGGTTGGCTATAAATTTTCTTGAATCCATTCATGACCTTCCAAGAAATCCATAAATATACCTCCTATGGTTCACAAGTAGTGTGGGGTGGATGACTACAGAACATGTGACCTCATATAAGACTACCCTCAAAATCATGAACATCAAACATGAGGACATGGTTTGAAGGCTATTTACATTTACTTTGATGGATGAAGTCTATAATTTGTTCCTCAATCTCCCTGAAAACTCTATCATAGGGTGGGAAAATTTTAACAATACCTTCTTATTTTAGTTTAGCCAAGTCTTTGACCTATTGTCCTTTATTAGTAATTCACCTATATTAAGAGGGAACCAAATGAGCCCATCATAAATTTCATTGTCAGGTTCCAAAATATGTATATCTAGGTTATTGTGTTTTATCAACCCAAAGCTTAATTAGCACTTGAAATGTATAAGAACTCCTTGGATCCTTAGACCACCAAGTTTTTAATATGGGATCCCTTGATAATATATCTACCCTTAGATTATGATGAATCCATTAAAGTAGACAAATGGATTAATCCCAAAGTTCAAATGCCAATGCCCATTTTGAATACATTGACAAGCTTTCCTACCTTAAACCTCATTCCCAATGTGAACCAAAATGTCCCAATGCTCCAACCTATATTAATGATAAATCATCTTTCACTGAGACATGCCACACCCAACCAAAACTTGGGTTTACCTACCCTAATAAATACTGAATTAAAACCTCAAGATCACAATCAAGCACTACTTCCTATCATGAATAATGTCCAAAGCATACCCCAAGAGTCTACCAAGAATGAGTTGGATGCCATCCAACACATGGTATAAAAGCTAAGCAATGATTTATTGGGTCTCTATAAATAAATGGGAAACACTTGTGGTAAATTATACAATATAAAATTACCTATTAGAGACAAAATAGATCCTATAATCACCTTTTCCTATAAAATTACCTAAAATTAGCATCTATGAGATAGCCCTCCTATACTAGTATTAGGTGTACAACACCACCCAACACAAGGAACATGACTACAAAGTTTTTAGTTATTTTAAGACTAAGAGTGTGAGAGAAAAATAATTTTTGGTTGTGTAGAGTGAATAGTTAAATCTAATTAAAAAATAAACAACTAAACACATTCAATGGAGTGGAAGTCTGACTTCTAGGAAATGCAACTTCTATTCATTCATAGAGAATAGGGAAAATTGGTATAGCATGCTATAGTAAATGATTTACAGAGTAGATACATGAATCATGCTATCTATGTTATGAATTCATAGGGAATAAACCTTTATTTAGATGTGTATGTTACATACTTATATAAATAGAATACAAATGTAGCTGCAACTATTGTTAATTACTTAGAAGATAGTTATGTCAGTTCATCTTCTAGGTTGGATGATGTTTGGTGAACCACTTGGAGTATGTGGCTAAGGTGAGGTGACATGTGGATGTTTTTTGGAATACAATAGGTTGTTAAGGCATGTATAACTATGAGGTACATAGGGCTGTAAGCTATAGATTACAAAGAAGTTGGTGAGCTGGTGTGAAACTTATGTGATGCATGGGCTAGTGAGGCATATGAGTTTGTGAGCTATGACTCATAACTATTAATTAAAATATAATATAGGCATGAGGAACACAAAAATATGCAAGTAAGCATAATAATTATATGGTGTATAGGATTATGAGTTTTGAAGTGTGTAGTTTGGGGTGCATAGGGGTCAATGTGCAAAAGTCTATGATATGGTGTGGGACTTATACATATGACTTTGAGAAAAATTCAAGAAATTAGTCTACAAGATTGGGTGAGAGGTGTATACCTTGCATAGTAGAGTGAATGAATATTAATCCTAACTAGCAAGAACTACACACATATCAGTCACCCTTTCTAAAGAGCAATGGTCTCCATTGCATTAGTGTGTAGTTATGAAAACTACACCTAAAGGTGTTTTGAAGTGAACCACTTGGATTTTTCAATATATTATCTAATCTTGACCACTCAAAATTTTTGATGTATGCTATGGTGGGTGTGTATGTATGTCAATTTGATGATCTATTCCTTTGATGTGGGACATAAGTGTTTAAGATCCAAATCAGAAGGATGTTGTGTCACTGTTGGCTCAAGAAGTGATGGAGTGTAAATATGGAGAAGTTCTATGTTGAAGGTTGGGTGCATGCCCAAGTATTGAGGTAGATCAATAATGAAGGCATTCTCATCAGTTGCACACAAAATGGTGTAAGGACTATATCATAAAGGTTTTATCTTCTAGTGTAAATATTTGAATCATTCCTTTTAAAGTTATAACTAGATGTTATCACCAACTCAGAATGTATGAGGTGGGTGATGTGCTTCATAACACTCATTGTACCTATCTTGAGTGCAAGAAACAATCTAATGAACTTTATGATGAATAAACTTGGTATAGCACAAAAATTTACCAATTTTATCTACTTCCCATTCTTGTGCTTTAAATTCATTTCTTGACAATACATAGTAAGATATGTCTAGAGGTGTCAAAGGTTGAAACCCAAGACATGTATGTAATGGATTATGGCTAGTAGAGCTATGTAGAGACCTATTTTAGGTGTGTTGAATGCATAAGATATTGTTATCCTAGGTGTGATCATGTAAATTATTGTACACTTGTAGAATATAAAAAAGTGTGTGATTGACCACTTCAGTTTACCCATTTGTCTGAGGATGAAAATTTGTCAACCAATCTAGCTATGTACCCATCAATTCACATAAGGCTTTCCAAAAATAACTCAAAAAGTTAAAATAATGGTTAGAGATGATGGATGTTAATAACCCAAAATAAACCCAAACATGGTGGAAGAATGCCTATGTAGTTCCAGCTCTATCGATGTCTTTTCTTCATGTGAACATGATGTCCATCTTTTAAAATTGATCAAACATAATGAACACAACATCATGGTGTTGTATTATCATAGACAATCCAATCATGAAATCCATGCTAATTGATTCCCATAGTTTGGATGAAACTAGTAGAGGTGTGTAAAGTCCTAGCTTCATATTCATGGGCTTGGTGATTTAATAAGGAATAAAAAACTTGATATGGTTATCCATTTATATGTGCATGTACGATCATTAGAAGTGTGCCTCCTAGATGAGTCATTGGGGAGGTGTGATAGAGGGAATACAAATATGTCCAAACTTGTATATAAGTTAGCTAAATAAGGATAACTCCTAAACGTGTGTACCTTTTGAAAGGATGGTGTAATTTATTATGAAGTCCTAATAAACTAAGTAGAGAGGAACCCAACGTATGATGTTATGGATACATGTGTTTAATACCATGATGAGTACATGAATTGGTGGTCAGATAAGGAAATATGTGGCCTTGTTGTCCTTCCCTTTCTTGTGTTTGCTCATGAGATGGAACTATTATATGTAAGTCATCCATTTCATATGGCATACATTTTCCATATTGTTATTCAACTATAAGAACTAAAGTGGTTTATGTTCCAAATGAACAACTATCCCCTTGCTAAGAATGTAGTATCACCATTGCTTAATTTATTGAAATATAGTATATGGTTCCTTATCATAGGTAGAGTAGATTTGCACCATGTCACTAAAAATATCTAAGTGTTACATGACCAAATGCCCATGCTACATGAGCACTGTACTAAGTGCATATAGTGTGAATTTTTAAGGTTTACATAATGTTAGGCATTATGAGAATAGGTTCTAGGTAAAGGCATTGCTTGAGTGACTCAAAAGTAAGTTTTTATAGATGTGTCTAATCAAACTTGGATTTAGTGCATGTTAGCTAGCTAAGATCCTAATAGATGTGTGAGAAACCAAGGATGAACCTATGGTATAAGTTAGCAAGTCTATGAAAACTCCTCAATTCTATTATATTGCATGGAGTAGGCTAATATTGGATCACTTTGATATTTTATAGATATACTCTAATATTTTTGTGATCAATGATGTATCCCAGGTATTAGATATCTGTAGGGATAAATATACATTTTGCTAAGTTGGATTGAAACTTATGTTGGAAAAAAGTTTCTAGGACATGCAAGATGTGCTCTATATGCTCCTTCCAAGTCTTACTAAAGATGAGAATTTAATCCATGTAGATGATGATGAAAGAGTTGAGGAAAGGCCTAAGTAGATCATCCATCACATGTATAAAAGTGGTTGACACATTGGTGAGGCCAAAAGGTATGACCAACCATTCATACAATCATTCTTGAGTCTTGAATGTTGTCTTCCAAATGTCTTTAGGATGGACTAGAACTTGATGGTAACTTGACTTCATGTTGATCTTGGTGAAGTATTGTGTGCCTCAGAGGTGGTCCATAAGGCCATCAATGCATGGCAAGGGATATTGATTCTTCACTATGATTTTGATAAGTGTACTATAGTCTATGTAGATTCACCATAACTCATCCTTACTGGGTGAAAAGAATATCAGACTCCTACAAGGTGAAGAGATAGGCGTAATCTTGCCCTAATCAATAATCTCTTGAATTTGGCATTGGAATTCATCATTTTCCCAAACTAATCTCTGATAGAGGGGGATATTTGGAAGAGAAGATGTAGGAACCAAATCAATGCAGTGCATTAGAATGCCTTTAAGTTTAATGAAGACATTGATACTTTGCTCCAATAACTTATTGAGTTATTGTTGTGATGATATACAAGTGTTGTCTACTATCAAGGTGTGATTTGGTTTAAACTATATAGGTGTATCAGGGAAAACCATGAGTAACATGAACTTCTATGTGTGTAAGATGAGCTTGTGACATTATTTGGTAGAGACCAAAGTGACTTTGGTCATGGTTACTAACTCAAAAAGGTTATATAAGTGATATTTCATGTGAATATTCTAACATTACGGATTGGCATGATATGTAGATTTACAGTCATACAAATACAGTCTCCCCAATAAGATATCACAAACCTCAAAAGGTGCAATGTCACAATTTATTTTGTCCTCCATAGGCTTGATTTTGTATTAAAAAATACATTAAAGTCAGACCTATATATATTTCCCCTACTAGAGCCACCCTAAAGAGTATGGATTTATATGTGCAATAATATTAAGACCAAGATGTTAAGATTTGGATTATGTGATGATTGTTTAAAATATTTTCATTGATGTCAAAGGTCTAGAATTGTTGATAAAGGCCCCATAGCATTTGTTTTAATGTTCATATTTTGGCTAAAATGTGTTGATATTTATTTAATAATAATGAACATATTTTTGGTTGAATAAAAGTCAAAGGAGGGCCCATGGAGAAGTCAAAGAGTCATGGGGTAAGACAAAAGAGGAATGGAATGAATTTTCCCATGAAGATTCATCTTGAGTAATTACAAGAGTCACCAAGTGAAGGCATTAGATTGAGTTGTACCATCAATTCATGGAAGTGGCCAAAATTTTCAATGAATTTTACCTCCAATGCATTAGTGATGAGATTTAATACCTTGGGGAATAATTTAGGTTGCTTTCAATATTAAAACATCTTACTTTTACTATGAATTTATTCAATATATTCTAAAATAGAACTAATTGACAAACCTTTCTTCTTGAGTTGTGCTCGTGTGTTTACAGGCATAAAAAGGAATAGAGATTTTTTGATCCAATACCAATGATTTACACCATGGGGCCCAAGACAAAGAGTGTGGGGGACAACTAAATTTTAGTTATGTAGATTGAATGGGAAAATTTAATTTAGAAAGAAACAACTAAACACTTTCAATGGAGTGGAATTATTGTAGGAAATATAACTTCTATTCATTAATAAAGAATAGGGAAAACTGTTGTAATGTGATAAAATGCATGTTTTATAGAGTACATAAGTGAAACATTATATCTATTTTATTATTATCCATTTTTTGGCCTACATATAGAGCTTTCAAGGATTGAGCAATGTTCCTAATCGAGAGAAGGATCCAATGATAAAAAAGGAAAATCATATTGATTGCAAAGATTTTGAAACACTTTAAGTTAACTTAAAGTGTAAATTATCAATTTATAAAGGATAGGTATAGAGTTTTATAGACCATATGGGATGTCAAAAGTTATTTTAATAAGTATGGAAGTGCATAACATTTAGTTGGTTCTTAATTGTGTTCATCTAGACATCTTGAGTCTAGTGGTAGAAATTCTAAGTAGGCACATTGCTGATGTCATAATTACCATGTGTGGATGAGTTAGGGATAATTGGCCATATGGGTTTATTCACGTTAGTCCCAAGAACATATGCACCAATTTTTACATCGTCTACTAAAATGAATCAAAAGATATAAAGACCGATAGTTGTCCTCTCAAGAAAAATCCACTAAGTTTCCATACCTAGCCATTTCTAAAGAAGCTCAAATAGAGATGAGTGAGAATATTTATGAGGTCATATCTCACACATGTGGTAGTTTCAATAAAATGTGATCATATGGGTTTGTTCATCTTGGTCCCTTTTTTTTATGAGCTAAGTTTTATATCATCCACTGAAGTGCAAAAGAAGTTATGAAGGCTCAAATTTAGCTCCTCAATAAGATTTCACTAAGTTCACCATAGTTAGCCAAATGAACTAGACCATTATTAGGACATCATTGGAGCTTAAAATGTACCTATCAACTTGATTATTTTGTAGACACACTTAGAATACTCCCAAAACTAATATATCAAATGGTTTCATTTATTTTGGCCTTAAGAACATCTCTAGCAAATTTAGCCCCTCCATGATTCTTACACTTCAAGATATAAATATTCAAAGTTGATCAAATAATGGGAGATGTTTATGTGAGAGTTAAATTAAAGCCACTAAAAAAATTCAAATGTGCTTAAATTTTATGGTCTATGAGACATCAAATATGATCTGTGAGATGTCAAATTTAAGCTTGTAAAATAGTCGTTAGAGTTCAAACTAAAGCAGATCTAATGATTGGCACTTGATCATATATATCAAGATCAATGAAATGAGATGGTCAAGTAGTCAAGGAATTGATAGGTTGACACATGGCATAAGCATGTGAGGCTAGCATACTGATAGTGGATCTTGAGGATCAACCTATGTTTGACATATGGTGCACACTAGGATAGAGTTGACAATTCAAAGATAGATCTAAGGGATCACATTCATTCATACCTGGTAAATACAATGGAATGAGGGAAAAGATGTCTTAAGCTAGAATAAATGAATCTAAAGAGATAATGAGCTAAGGACAAATGTAAAAATCACATGGGTCCTAACATAAGATCGATGAAGCACGTGTATTTGTATAGAGAAGGATCAATAGAGTGAGTTGAGTCAAGAGGTCAATAGCTCGAGTTAGCATTCGACAACCAATAAGTAGGATTGAGCCTAAGGCACTTTCAATGGTAGTCAAAGAGATATTTTTTTACCTAAGTAAGATAATATAAAGGAAATAGAGTTGGAACATGATTTGGGTCAAGTCAGGATAAATATTTCAAGACCAAGCATTGTTAGTAGAGCTCTTTGAAGATAGGATTGGTCTTTTAGACCTATTTTAGTTGAAGGTCAACATTTGGTTTTTGAAATGAGATCAAGAATCGGGTAACTATAAGAAGACCAATAACATGATTTGTTTTCAATATTTAAAGAGATCTATTCTTAGATATTGTGAAATAAATAGGTACATCCAACCATTCAAAATATACCAAGTAAGACTTTTTTAGTTCTAAGGTATGAAGAGTTGGTACTCATTAGAAAATAAGATAAGTAATGACATGGTTCTGAGATGATGACCTAGTGGATGGATAAAGATCATGGAGTATTCAATTATTTTTTAGAAGTTTGTTCCTCTGATAAGATCATGACTCAGCATCCTCAAATTAGTGCTAATCCATCAAACATGGTTGGACCTCTTTCAATGCACAAATTTCTGTCTCTCATCAATATAGGATTTTAAGCCTTGAAGATAGCTTGATAATCCCTCTCTTGGGCATGACCAGACTCTACCTAGATTTGATATTTGTAACATATTGAGATAACCAAAAGACTCTTTTTATATCTTATTATTTTTATATAGTGTGTCAATGTCAGTTTGATTTGCATATGTGGTATAAATCTCTCCCTTATCAAATCCTGATCTCACCTAGCTACTATATTTTTTTATTTTACAGGTCATGTTTAGTGTTAAATGTCATTTGATTAAATCTAGTAAGTGGATACATTGATTGGTTAGTGCCTTGAATCAGGCCTCTCCATCATTTTCCTTAAGATTTGATTATTTGGTGAACCTCTGAATGAAATACTAATACATAAACAACCATTTGGAGTTGTATATCCGATCTCATTAGTGTTTGTTAGAATTTTGGATAGAGTGGATGAATAATCATATTATTATTACATCACCTCATTTACATGTTTTTATGTGTTGTTACCTATTTCTCTCTCCCTTTTCCTAGTTATAATTTTATTTTAGGTGATAGATCCAAAAGGAATTCAGCTTTATCCATAGGCCTAACCCTATGATAGGTGACCCATAACCTAGGGTCAGTCGCATGTTGGACTAGATTTGGGTAGAGGACCTAAAAAATCCCCTTCTTAGTGAGGGTGCAAATCTAAAACACCAATAATTCTAGCATGCCCAATAGAAAAAATTGGAGCTGGTCTTGGTTAAATTGTAGTTGTAGTGGTGTTATTCATGAATAATTTGGTGATCCCAATCTTAGGCAATTGTTTTTGAAAGTACAAGAAATTTTCAAGTAAGTTTAATTTCATTTGCACTATCTTGATGTTATTTTCATCGTTATGCATGAAGGAAATTCCAATGATATACATCCTTGTTAACACTATGATGGATCATACCAGCCTTGTCATGATCCATATGAGCCTTATTATGAGCCTATTCAACCTTACCAAGAATTTTATCAAAGCTATAATGAGCTTTATCAAGTTTTCCATGATCCTCATTATCAAGAGCATGACTCTTACCTTCCTTATGAACCATATCAATCTCAAAACCATATTTCACCTTTCCCATGTGACTATGATTTTGCATATGAGTAATATTTTTTATAATAAAATATGGATGAAATAAAGCTTAAATTACTAGAATATGCAAGAAAAGTATTTTCAGACTCCCAGTATGAGGAAGTAAGTGTGCAGTTTCAAAATGTGTCTAATGATCTAGAGGAGAGGCTTAAGTTTTGTATCTTTATATTAGAGAAATTAGAGGCTTGTGTGAGGTATCAAATTAAGTTTAATCAATTATCTCAAATACCTCCTTTGTGTTTCTTACCAATCTTCCTGTGCTCCTTATTCTCATGAAATTCTTAACCATACTCAGTGTGTGCCAATAGAAATTCCTAGTTTGAGTCAAGAGCCTATTCAATAGGTTAAACCTTCTTTTATTTCCCTCTATTAACAATTTAACCCTCAATCTCAAGTTTTCCATAAGGACAAAAAGGTTTCAGACCTTGATGATGTAATAAACAAGTGGAAAGAGTAGAATGTAGAGGTCCTCAAACATTCCTCTTTCCCTCCTCTTCAAGATTCCATAAATTATTCCATTACCCTCAAGATCTCAAAATATGATCATGATCAACCTTTCATGATTCATACTCTCTCTAAATAAAATTAATTCCATCACCCTCCCACCATCTCCCTTCTTCAAGATGAGCTTGTTCTATGGGAGATAGAGAAAGAGGTTGCAACTGCAAGCCAAATTTTTAAAGAGTGTGAAGGGATGATTCAATTGTGTATGATGAAGATTTATTCATTGATACTTCACTTGATGTTGTAGTTGAAATTGAGATTGTACCTGATATTGAAGAATTTATCACAGATATGTAGGAAAAGGTTGATCTTGATATGGAAGAAATTCATGAGGAATTGATGTAAGATAATGTCATAAATGAGGTTGAAATATCTCCACTTGAAAAAGATCAAGATACCTTTCAAGTTGATCTTATTCAAATTTATCAAAGTGAAGAAAAAAAATTATTGCTAGCTATATCTTGAATCTCTATAAGAGATTGAAGAGCTTTGTAAGGATATGGTGCCCATTGAAGAGCATGTTATTGAAAAGTTTGATCAAGAATCACCTATTCAAGATCAAGATATAGATTGAGTTGATTATTCAAAGCTCCTTGAATATCTTTATGAACTTGAAGTAGTTGATAAGAAGGATAAGGTCACTCAAAGCCAAGGCATAGATGAGATGTCACTTGACAAGGTTGTAGTTGACAAGCAATATGAGAAAGATCTAGAAGTGTATTATGAATTTGTCTTTGTTAGTGATTGGTTTGTTATTGATGGATCATTTTAGGAGATGTTAAGAGAAATAATTGGAAAAAAGAGTGCCTCTTCAAAGGTCATGTTCAATAAACCCACTAATTTTCAACTTGTACCATCTTTTGTAATGATATAATTCATGAATTTCACTTTTGATCTAGGTGGATAATGTTTTGTCATGGTTAATTAGATTAGTTTTTTTATATTTTGTCCCAGATAGGTGATTCATTTATAGATTTACTTTGTTAGGATAATTTCCCTACTTTGTTTTGTTTTCTTCCCTATTTTTGTGGAGTTTTATTTTATTTTCAAATCAAGAGGTTCTTTATAGTCATGGTAAATGTATTATCTGTTATGAGTTAAAAGTCATGTACATGGTTTGAGTTCTCAACCATAGAAGGCATGCTACCTAGCCAAGTTGCCAAAGATGTTGGCCATTTTTTGGCCTACATATAGAGTTTTCAAGGACTAAGTAATGTTCTTGATAGAGAGAAGGATCCAATGATAAAAGAAGAAGATCATATTGCTTGTAAATATTTTGAAAAACTTTAAGTTAACTTAAATTGTAAATTGTCAATTTATAAAGGATAGGTCTCAAGTTGTTGAGACCCTATGGGATGTCAAATGCACTTGTAATAACTATGTAAGTGCATAACATTCATCTATTTCTTCATTGTGTTCATCTAGACATCTTGAGTCTAGTGGAAAATTTTTTAAGAAGGCACTTTGTTGATGTCATAATTACCACGTATGGATGAATTAGGGAGAATTGGTCATATGGGTTTATTCACATTAGTCCTAAGAACACATGTGCCAATTTTTAGGTCATCCACCAAAGTGCATCAAAAGATATGAAGACCCAAAGTTGGCCTCTCAGGCAAAGTCTACTAAGTTTCCACACTTAGCCATTTTCAAAGAAGCTTGAATAGAGCTAAGTGAGCATATTAATGAGGCCATATGTCACACATGTGGCAATATTAAGAAAAAATGATCATATGGGTTTGTTTATCTTGGTCCCTAGTTGTATGTGATAAGTTTTAAATCATCTAATGAAGCAAAAAAAAAGTTATGAATGCTCAAATTTGCTTCCTCAATCATATTTCACTAAGTTTCCCATAGCCAAATAAATTAGACCATCATCAAGACATCATTGGAGCTTAGAATGGACTAGTCAACTTGAGTATTTTTTAGACATACTTAGAAGACTCTCAGGACAAATGGGTTTGTTCTTTTTAGCCTTAAGAACATCTCTAGAAAATTTGGCCCCTCCATGATTCTTATGCTTTAAGATATAAATATTTAAAGTTGATCACAAAATGGTAAATATTCACATGAGAGTTAAATTAAAGCCATTGAAAAAATCCATATGTGCTTAAATTTATTGGTCTGTGGGACATCAAATATAATCTACAGGATGTCAAATATGGTCTGTGGGATGTCAAATTAAAGATCATAAAGTAGTAATTAGAGTTAAAACTAAATTAGATCCAATGATTGATGCTTGATCATAAAAATAAAGATCGATGGAATGAGATGGTCAAGTAGTCTAGGGGCTTGATAGGTTGACATGTGGCATAAGTGCATGAGGCTAGAAGATTGATAATGAATCCTAAAGATCAATATGCATTTGACACATGGCATATGTTGGGATAGAGTTGACAATTCAAAGATAGATATGAGGGTTTGCATTTATTCATACCTAGAAAATATAATAGAGCAAGGGTAAGGATGGTGTAAGTAGAACCAAATGAATCCAAGGAGATAATGAGTCAAGGAAAAGTGTCAAAAGTGTGTGGGTCCTAGAAGAAGATTGATGAAGCATGTGTATTTGTATAGAGAAGGATCGATGAAGTGAGGTGAGTTAAGAGGTCAACAGCCTGAGTCAGTAATCGACAACCAATAAACAAGATCAAGCTGAGGACACTTTTAACGGAGGTTGAGGAGATAGTTTTTCAACCTGAATAAGATAATACAAAGGAAATAGATCTTGAGCATGATCTAAGTTAAGTCAAGATGAATATTTTAGGACCAAGCATCATTAGCAGAGATCCTTGAAGATAGGATTGGTATTTTAGACCTATTTCAATTGAAGGTCAACATTTGGTTTTTAAAATGAGACTATGCATTGGGTAACTACAAAAATATTAATAATATAATTGGTTTTCAATATCTAAAGAGATCTATGCTTAGATATTGTATATAAATAAGTACATCTAACCATTCAAAATATACTAAGAAAGAATGTTTTAGTTCTAAGGTATGAAGAGTTGGTCCTCATCAGTAAATTAGATAGACAATGACATGGTTCTAAGATGATGACTTGGTAGTTGGATAAATATCATGGAGTATTTAATTATTTTACAAAATTGTATTCCTCTTTGATAAGATCATGACTTAACATCCTTGAATTGGTGCTAATCCATAGAAAGTGGTTGGGCCTATTTTAATGCACAAATTTCTCTATTTCATCCCCTTTTTCTATAAATATAAAATTTTAAGCCTTCAAAAAAACTAGATAATCCCTCTTTTGGGCATGACTAGACTCTACCCATATTTGATCTTTATAACCTCTTGAGATGAATAAGGGACTCTTTTAGATTTTATGATTTTAGTATAGTGTGTCAATGTCAAATTGATTTACATTATGTTATAAATCTCTCCCTTGTCAACTCCTAATCTCACCTAGGTACTAGATTATACTACTTTGTAGGTCATGTTTAGTGTTAAATGTCATTTGATTAAAGCTATCAAGTGGATACATTAACTAGTTAGTGCTTTGAATTAGGCCTCTCCATAACTTCCCTTAGGTTTTGATCATTTGGTAAACCTTTGTATTAGATACTAATGCATAAAAAACCATTTGGAGTTGTAGATCTAATCTCATTAGTGTTTGTTAGACTTCAAATAGGGTAGATGAACAATCACATTACTAGTGCATCACCTCTTTCACATGTTTTTATGCATTGTTACCCATTTCTCTCTCCCTTTTCCAAATCAAAATTTTAGTTTAGGTAATAGATCCATAAGGAAGTTGACCTTCTCTAGAGGTTTGACCTTATGATAGGTAACCCAAAGCCTAGGGTCAATCCCATATTAGACTAGATTTAATCATAGGACATGAACAATCCCGTTCTTTGCTAGGGTGAAAATCTAGAACACTAACAATAATGACTATGTGGAGTATTGACCTTTGACTAAATGTGCATGTTACATAATTATACAAATAAAATATAAGAACCGTTACAATAGTTATCAATTACCAAGAAGACATATGCATTGGTTAATTTTCTAGGATAGATGATGGTTTTTGAACCCCTTAGAGCATGTGGTTGAAATGAGGTGACACGTAAATGTGTTGTGGAATACAATAAGTTGGCAAGGTGTGTGAAACTATGAGGCATGTTGGGCTATGAGCTATAGAGTGTATAGAAGTTAGTGAGCTAGTGTATAAACTATATAGTGCGAGAGATAGTTATGTGCATGGGTATATAAAATATGGTGCAAAACTATGAGGTGAATTGTAATGTAGGCATGAGTGGCACATAAGTTGATTAGAAAATATAGGACTTGTTTAACATGTGGTATTATGAGTTGTGAATTATATAGTAATGAATGTGTAGTGTGGAGTGTGCAAGTTTTAGTGTACAAAAGTCTACAATATGGCATGGTAATTTTTTGTATGACTTTGAAAAAAAATTTGGTAAGGGTGAGAGGTGTGTTCCATATTTAGTAGATCAAATTAGGATTAAGCTTGACTATGCATTAACTATACATAGATCAATCTTCTAAATGAAAATAGAAAAATATGATGTGGTCTTAAACTACACAGAATACGCTAATGCTGCTAGAAGCCCAAGCACAAAAAATGGTGTTAGAGACCATGTAGTTCCCTAGCCAAGATTAAAATGAATCAAAGCATAAAAGTGAGGTGCATGCCTTATATCAGTTCTAAAGGAATAACAATGTCCTAAAAAACCAAAAACAACAAAAAACCCTCACCACATCAGCTCCTCTGAATAATAGTGTAACCCCTCCTGACCCCAAGGCAAAAAAAGACCCACCACATCCAAAACCTAGCTATCGCAAGGCCTCCATATATTCTCAACCTATCCTAAGAAAAATAGGCTATAATATAATGGAATAGACAAAGAATATCAAGGCTAATATCACACTTCATGAGTTAGCTCAGATCATTGAGTAAAGAGACCTCTTGTTAAAATCACTCACTAAGAGATCGACCCAGTAGAGAAAAGGAAGCCCTCACCAACTTGGTCATCCAAAAAAAAAAATTGAGGTTCCCACTTCTCTCATAACAATTTGATTGTTCAAAAAAGACCTACATAACTATTTGGTCAAATCAAGAGCATCAACCAAAAAAATACCCACATAAATTTGTGAAAATATAGGGTTAGTCCTTATTAAGTCAAATAAGATAGTAGTCTAATTAGATAAATTTAATGTTAAAGTGGTTGGAAAATTGTTAAACATCCACATGTAGTTGGAATCTGAGCCTAGGATCCAACAGTTCGTAGATATCCAAGTTGTGGAAATCCTTAAGGCCTATAGGATGCTCCTTAGTAGAGACTGGTATAAAACTTTGAATGGATACATGACCACCAACTTTTTTCATATGTGGATACCTTAGAGGGGTGTGTCCAACCAAATACAAATAGATATATAACCTAGAATGAAGCACATGATCATGGAATACAATATCATGAATGAAAGGGTAAACCTAATGTCCACAGACATAGGAGTTGTTAGGTAAGGATTGATGTCATCAAAACTACAAAGTATAAATTAGATGGACACATGTTAAAAATATATGATTTTGTCTTTTGTATAGTATTTCAAATGTATTAGACTTTGTAATCTTAATCAATGGTAGAATATTGTGAAGAGTCTTTCCTTTTGAGTAGATATGAAGGCTAGAATTCAAAGAGATAGTGCTTTGGAATAGTCTCTATATAACACTCAAATGTAATGAAATATGGTTCTGATGTGATATAGGTTAATAAAATAGTCCTAATATGGTTATTTAATTTATATTTTATTGATATACTATGCAAAGTGATTACTTTTTTTTATTTAACATATGTTACTCATTTACTATATGTTAGCTTTCTCTATATTTTCTATTTCTATGATCATTCCATTAATAAGTACATATGTGTTTTCAATTAATAACTTAGAATTATGAAGTCTATGTCACATTTATCTCTATCTCTATATTTTTAGAAGCTATCCTTATAATTGATATGTTATGGAGTCTTTTGGGAACCTCTACTAATAATGGTGAGGTGAGCATGGAAGCACTTAGATGAAATATGTTGAGATAGTTACCAGTACAAAGGGACATAGAGAGATAATTAGATGAGAGAATCTATAATTTTGTAGAAGAGGAATGGAGGAGAGTCATAAAAACTATGAAGGATATTATCTAAGAGCATATCTATGGAGTGATCTATGAAATATTTTGGTGTGAGTTACATGGATTATTAGTTGTGTGGCTATCTAGGGTGGAATATTATTACTTTAATCCAAGGAGAATAGAGCTTATAGTCTAGATAGAATAGAAGTTAGAAAGGCTATACAACATAGATATATATTAGACACAAGCAATAGAATACTGGATGAGGACTAAAATTGATAACTATATCACCAAATTCATAGTAGAAGGATGTGTAGCCTTTGAATCTATACAAGACTGATTTTTCTAAGGAATAAGGGGTAAACTTTTGTAGTGACTACCTACATTGATAAAAATGTTGGTTGTGGAAAAGGCCATGATGCTTACTGTAGCTAACATGAAGTAGTCACTTTAGGTACCATAGGGGTGTGTGTGGGATGAAGTGAATGATGTGAGGTTGAGAAAAATAAAATCTAACCTGATTCTAAAAAAAGGAAGACGAAAATATTCAGAATGAAAAGAAAATTTTTAGACTAGAAAGAAAATAACAACAATAGAGATGGTGGAATAAATCAAGAGATCCAAAATTAACTACGAATATGAGTAGAGATAGTATAGATGATGTTAGAGATGAAAAAATGAAAAGATATGTTGACAAATATGCTGGAAGTAAAGGATGTGCAACATATATATAATCTCTCAATGAAGAGTAAGACGAAAATAGAAATGATGAAAATATGGAGATAGTGTAGCAAGAAGAAGAAAATAAGATAGTAGTAGAATAGTTAGATGGTAGAGGTAGATTGTAGTTAATGAAAGGGCTATTATCGAGACTTGGGAAGGAAATTTTCTAAGAAGTTATATTTGAATGTAGAAATATCGTAGGTTCAAGTTCAAAGTTAGAATAAATTTAAAATAAAAGTCATTCATTTCAAGAGTAAGTATCCCCCAACCCAATTTATTATTAGAAAGAAGAAATACTGGAGAAGAAGCAGATATAGATTGGTTTGATTCCTTTATGAACAAGTTTGTAAATTTAAGTGCCAAGATAAAATAGGCATTAGATAGGAATAAAATAAAAGAAGCAAAATTCCTCTTTAAGACTCCTAAAAATATTAATGTGCATAAGGTCAGAGTCAGAGTCAATAGTGCACAGTCACATAAATTCATAGTCACCAATGAATAGTTAGCTTTAGTCATAGTTACCAACATTCAGTAACCCATGTTAAAAATTACAAGTATACCAACTATGTTGCTCAATGCAGGTATTTTATTAACTTAATGCAATATGATGGGTCTACAAATCTTGAGAAGTATTTAGTAACTTACGACATGAAATGTAATGTCAAAGGGGTAACCTCTGATAATGTTAAGAGGTTAAAAATCATAAGTTATTTACAAGTATGATTCCTAGAGTACATCTATAAAATAAATGCAAATACCCTCAACTTGTCATAAGTCATAAAATTTTTAGTAACAAAATTTGATGTAAAGAAATGTACCAACCAAACCATTAAATATTTCAAGGATATTTTAAATTTTTTTGGTGAATTAGTTACAAAATATGATCAAATACATGAACATAATTGAATTCATTTTGGATGACAAAGATAAGACTATTTGGTTTGTGAAAGGGCTACTATTAAGAATTGGATTTGTAATTGCATAAAACTAGTAGTTGAGTGAAATTGATACTCAATTTTTTCTCTATGAGTAGAATAAATCAAGGAATATGTGGATGCTCCCTTATCTAGTTTCAAGGTTGAGGCTAAGATAAATTCATTCATGAGAATAATGGATGAGATGCACAAAAAATATAAGCCTAAACTAAGATTATGGTGCATAGATTGTAGACAGGAAGGACATCATAGAAACGATTGTCCTAAGCTTATAAATGAATTTTATGAGATATGTAGAGTAGTAGGTCATGAAAATTCTAAGTTCCATATCTTAAAAACCTACATACAAAAATCATAGGGTTTATTTTGCAATTTTTGTAAGTCTGCTAAACATGATGAAAATATTGTCAAGCATTACAGGAGTTGAAGAAAGATATTACTATGAATGTATTCATAATGGAAATACAATAAATGTTGATTAAGAAGTAGGTGATTCTAGGAAAATAAGTGGATATGATAAGTGAAACTCAAAGTAGTCCCAAATGGATGCCTTTGTCACCCCAATATCAACTTTAGGCTCTGACAAGTTAAAATAATACATCATCTCCATATTATCAATATTTTGGTAAGTATCAACAACCTTGGACTAATATAAACCTTAAAAAAAACCATATAAGTGGGATTTGAGTTCCCCTTAACACCAATATGGGGGGTATGATGTATATCAAAACCAATAAGGAGGGTATGGTGGGAAACATACACAAGGTTTGGTATACCAATAAAATAGAGGCGGATAAAGGGGAGGTTATATGGGAGGATATCATGGGGGATATCAAAGAGGCCATTATAATGAAAATAACCAAAATCAAACACCTATGAAATGTTATCTATGTGGAGAGTATAACCATTATGCGAGGAATTGCCCTACTAATATACAAAGACAAATCTACTATGCATACTGTAGAGTTGAATGTTAGCACCAAATAGAAGATTGTCTAGTGCTTGAGAAACAAAGGAAGGAGAATACAATGTGAAATGTAAACATGAATAATGCACAACCAAAGTATAATGCCTTTGTAAAACTAGTCACAAGGAAATAAAGAGCAATACAAAGGTTACCACCATTAGAAATTCCACCAGATCAAGGGATTAAAAAAATACATAGAGAGAAATATCTTGATCTTGTTACTAAAAAGAAATTGATGTACCAAGTTGTGGAAGTTTTTTAAGAAATACAATAACAACTAGATTTCAAAGGTGATAATATAGCCATTGATGCTCAAATATATGATCAAGTTGTAATAATCATGAGAAAAGAGGGTATGGTGGTTGCCTTGATAGATACGATGAAGTTACTTAACACCTTGAGTAATGAAGATATTATGAAGAACATCACTCATCTCTTGCAGAATCTTTTAGAGTGAGCATAATAAAGTCAACAACATATTAACAAAGTAGTATGATATGTTAAGAATAAGAAACCTTGGGATGTTGATTCTCATATGGATATTAATTTGACCATATATGAGATTCCAAATTCAATGTTTGACTTTGGTAGCATGGTCAATATAATTTTGTGATCAACTTGGAAAGCCATTGATTGACTGACCTTAATCTACAATCTAGTTACTCTTAGTTTGGTAGATTATTATAGATTGGAACCATTAGAAGGATATAGGATGTTGAGATCAAAGTATCCAAGCTTAGTTTCCACATAGATTTCAAGGTCATTGATATGAAGATACTAGAGACCCATTATCCTACCTTAATCAATAAGAAATGGGCCTATGATGGACAAATGACCATTAAAACTATGCACAATAAACTAGAGGTACATTAATGGGATAAGATAGTAGTTATACCCTTTAATAAATCTGAGCAAAAATTATATATCATCCCAAAAGAGCTAGAGTCTCCTTATACCTATGGGGATAATAGTTGGTTTAAGATTAGTGTAGATGAAAGGAAAACTACTTTGTGATCGATAGAGTGTCAAGTTGTACAATTATACAATGCACAGTAGAAATAGTGATTAGTATACAAGTTTATTATAAAAAAGTCTCCAGTCAGGCAAGTTCAAATAAAATAATGTGTCTCTTTATCAATGTGCTCTCACACAAAATATGAAGTAGATTTCTTGTATAATATAGGTGAAATAATGATGGATTACATAGAGCCTAATTTAAAAGGTGTCATACCTTGGTAAATGGTATCATCTATATGTGGTGACTTATATATGCTTATGTTAAACTAGGCTTGGAGAGATCATGAGATAAGGCCTCCATACATGGTGTTCATTATTAAACACTAGATACCTTAATACTTTAAAATAAATGAGCTTAATCCTTTCATATTGAGGCTTGAATATCATGTGGTAGAGGTGGAGCAATGAGTAAGCACATTCAGCTATGCACTGAAAAGGATTATTATAACTTGGTGGGCAGTACATAAAACCCAAAAATTCATTGGGAGGAAGCATGTGAATTTTTACATGCAAAATTCTAGTTACCAACTTGTGTGAAGTTATAATGGCCTTTACTTCAAGAAGGTCAATGTCCTAAGTTACAAATTCATTAATGTGTGTATATATGGATTGTTTAGGGAGTATAGCCAAGATATTGAGTGCTTATTTTTAGTCATACAATAACACATGTACCAACAACTTGGTATATGAACCAAGAGCATAGAAGAGAGATCAAACATTGGGTGTTAGTGCAACAAGATTTTATATATAATTTTGTGTTTGAAGATAATAAAGTGGTGAAAAATAATTTATAGAAGATAAAAATATTTCTATGTCATGGATGATCCAAAGACTTAGCCATTATAGTTGAATCATCATCCTAGTAGGAAGTTGTGCAGAATTTGAATGCGACACTTTACAATTATAAGGATAATCAAGAAGAACAAGTTATTGTTAAAACATGAAATATAATACAATAGGAATTAATAGAGTCTAGTGATAGTGATGCATATCTTGACCTAGAAGGATTCTTTAAACCAAAATGAGAAGTTGAACCAAAACTAGTTCAAAGCGCAGAGCAAGTTGAAGAAAAAAGACTGCACAACATAAACATCATGTCGTAGGAAGGAAAGAAAATTATACAAGATGCTCTACCTAGTGGATCAAGCAAAGTATACCAATAGCCCTTGGTAAATATTGAAGATAACATTGGAACAATGTTGGCTCCTAAGCTTGCAACTGTGAGAGAGTATTAGGGGCAAGAACAAATTTTAGAGGCTTTACAACTACTAAGGATTATCAAGATGTATTCCCAGTCAAATTATCAAAAGTGAAAGGTGTAGATTTTTCTTTGGGAGAGTTTCATATAGAATTAAAAGAGTGTGTGCATCCTATTAAAAATCATCCCTATAGGCTCAACCTATTGACCAAATTTGACTTTTAGGTCAAATTGGGGCACCCTTAGGTAAAAAATTGGTTTTTATATGTTTTAGGAGTCTAATACATATCTAAAAAGGTGTTTTATAAGTTAATAAATGTCATTTATGTTGTACTAGCCTTGATCTTTAGTCCTTTTAGTCATTTTGAGGTCAAAAAAGGTGTATTTAATGATTTGTATAGATTTATTGGGAACTGTGAAGGTTTCAAAAGATGATGTCATGTACCATGTGTCCTAAAATATATTAACTAAAACCAACTGAAAAGTGGTAGGCTCCTAAAAAAAGGGTAATTATTTTGAGGAAAAGAAGAATTTTGGCACTTGTACAGCTCTTTGGGAAGTGTGCCATGTGGGAAAAGATAATGGTATGTCTATTTAGCTTCCCCAAGCACATTTACACATTTTATTTTCTCTGGAAGTGCCATTTTTGTCCCAAAACCATTCTATTCCTTTTTTAGTCCTCTTGGCAAGCAGAAATGACCTTCAATTTTGTACTTAGTATGGATAGCTCAGGAGGTTTCAGGTAAAATGCCTTGAGGAGGTTAAATTAAAATAATATACCTTAATTTACATATAATTATTTTGAATAATGGTATCATGTGCTTCATTAACCATCCTCGTGAAGTTGATTGTACTTTTTTACCTGCTATTTCATGCACCCTATAGGTTTTGCCTTGGTTTGAGAAATTCCATATGAACCTGTTGCTGATTTTAATGCCAAATTATTTTTACCTCATCCTAAAATTATTCCCATTCTTGGTTTCAAGTTTAATAATTTTTTTATATGCCAATCATATTAGGTTACAAGAGGGGACACTTTTTGAGTTGGAAGCAATTTTCACTATTTTTAGGAACTTCAAGCTTGTTCATGGATTAAAAGGGTTTTATTAATTATATTTATATGTTTTAAATGTTATATTTATTCTCATTGACACTTAAATCTCATTCTTCAAGGCAATGCTCTATGAGAGTGTAGTTATGAGCACTATATAGTCAATGTTGCTCACTATTTGCTTGCAACCATGGTGAAATACATGCATGGAACCTATACAACATGTTCAAAAAGGTGTGTTGAAGATTTTTAAGTCTTGGTTTATCCTTTATCAGCATAAATTGGTGAATCAAACCTTCATTTTATGCAAGGGAGAGGGACTAAGAAGTTATATAACACACTTTCACCTAGTCTGCCATGATTATGCCTACCTATAGGTGCTTGAAGGATAAATTCACATTGAATGGGATATATTGATACTTTTGTAAAAACCTTAAAAGTGTGAGGATTAAATTTTCAATCTTATAAATTGGTTTAAAAATCATTAAGGGACTATTTTCTTGTTCACTAC
>JARHVA010001796.1:3082500-3089613 GCA_037957365.1 Torreya grandis
TAATGAGTTATATAATTCCTATATCTAGCCTTTGAAATTTCATTTTCCTCCTAGTCAACCTAGTCACTTCTCAAGTCCATCCCTTTCCACCTTCAAACAAACACTTTTGGGATATGAGAGGTACATGTTGGAGCTTGATACTCTAAGAGGATGTGGTAAAGAAGTCCATAAAAAATTCATTCACAAGGTGGGAGATGATTTATATTTGGTTAAAATATATTGGGCACCTATTGAGAGAGCCAATTGGCAAAGGCTTACAAATGAGATGCTAGATGTGAGTGGTTTGATTGCATCTTTGGAGGATAAGTTAAGCATTCATGAGAGGCAACCTTAAAAAGTATATCAACATTTATCCACTTACCCAAGTTTTATATTATCCATATTTGATCCCTACTCATGATCCTAATAAAAATTTCCAAATTCATCCTTTTCTAAATCAAGTGGAAGAGAGAGTTGAAAAGACTAGCATTGTGTTTGAAGAAATCCTTGATAGACAAATTGAGATGGCCAATAAGCAAATAAAAAATTCCATCTTATTAGTAAAATAATTGGAATTCAAGCCCTCATTTACCTCTCACATAACATCCCCACCAACTCAAAAAGAGATTTATAATCCTAACATCTTAAATTGGAGTAAGATAGTGGAATCATGGGGAAAGAAAGAAGATAAAATTTTGGTTGATAAGGAGTGTGAGGTTGTGAATAAAGTTGACCCTTTGCAAGTTCCTCCCAACCTTCCTCAAGAAACCTCTTATCCTCCATATTAATCTCCTTGTATTCCTCATCCTTATGATGATGCATATGAACATCAAGAAAGACTTTTCCAAGAGAACCTAGCCAAGAAACTTAAAGAGTTAGAGTCAAAGATGAGATTGTTGAGTCAAGGTGTGATGGAAGGTTTAGACCCAAAATAAGATCCTATGCTAAAACACACCCTATCCACCCTTACTCAAGAGATTCCTTTAGATAAATCAGATGTGAATGAGTTGTTTTTCAAGTGGAAGGAAGAAAATCAAGTGGTTTTAACTCAAGGTCTGCCTCCCCTTCTTGATGAGCTTCCAAAAGAACCCCCTACATTCCATTCCCAATCTAATTTTGAGTTCTATGTGCCACCTCCACCAACTATTTCATCTTATCCTCAACCCATCACCCTTTACCTTGATGGACGTATGGTATGGGAACCTAAAGAGGAGAATTTGGTTGATAAGGAAAGAGAAGTCCTACTTAAAGAAAACATACCTCCTTGGCAACCTCATTGGGCTAGGTCACATGATTTCAAGATGCCTAGTCTTGGCATCACCATGAAGGAGAAAGAGATGGAAGACATTTAAACCCTTGAAAAATGCTCTACATTTAATAAAAAGTTTATATAGTATCACCTCAAGCATGAAGATGAATCTACTATTAAGGATGGAAAATAGCTTCATGTCATCCCCAAAGAGGTGGTAGTCCTAAGAGAATCTCTTCAAACCAATGTGGGAGTTATTTCTCTTGAAGATGATCCAATACCTTAGATTGATCTTGAATCACCATCAGATGCATTAGAGATTGAAGAACATCAAATTGATGACATCATACATCAAGAAGAAAATATTGAAGAGGTAGTGGCTCTAGATGATAAAGAGGACAAGGATGATTGGTAGCTGCAAATGGAGCTCTTTCAATAGCTTAAAGAGCTTTGTTATATCCTCAAAGGGTTAAAATCCAAGTGAAAACATAACCCTAATATTAATATCAAAGTTAAGGCTAACTTGGATCACATTCAAGAAGCTATAATCATTTATCTAGTTAAAAAACCAAAATGGGTGAGCCTTATCTGTTAAGGTGTGGAGCTAAAAACTTCACCAGATGAGCAGATGCTAAAGTTGCTAGATTTACATAGTTGCTGATGATAGCAAGGATTCAACTAGTAGCTACTGACGTCGGTCATGTATCGGCCAATGTCGGTCATAGGCAGACAGGCAGGGACTGACATCGGTCACCTGTGCATCCAGAATCTATTTTTGTGGACAGAACAGAATGTTTGCATGATTAGTTTAGCTGTTAGTTGTAAGTCCGCATCTCTATATTTAGCAAGAATGTTTTGAGCCTTTGATTAGGAGGTGTATCTAATGGTTGATATTGCATTGCTCATGATCCCTAATTTTATATAATGGGATAGATCTTCATAGCTTGTATACTTGTGTAAAAGTGTAAGAGAACAATACAAGACATATTGTATATGTGTGTATCAATCCAGGTTGTTGGAATTGATTGTAAAATCTTGAGGGAAATAGATCTATACATCTGATAGGTGTGAGAAGAAAGTGTGTAGATTCTTCATTTTATTTCCTTCTGGAAGAGTTTAATACAAGTTTTCAGGGTGGTTTCTTGTATCTCTTATTCTTTGCTATTTCTGATTCTAGTTGTTTCCAATTCTGGTTTAATTTCATGTTTTGCTTACATAAAAGTAATCAAGCTTTTTGGTTGATCCCCAACAAGTGGTATCAAAGCATTTATGTTATAGGTGCCTGACAAGTGGTATCAGAGCTCAGGTTGACTAACAGGTGTTTCAGATCTGGTTAGTGTGTGTTGATTACAAGTCACTCATAGGGGTTTTTGTTTGAGTGGGAGAAGCAATGGAAGAAGAAAGAAAAATGAGAATGGAGAAGTTTAATGGCAATAATTACCAATTATAGAGAATGTAGATAGAGGATCATATATATCAGAAAGATCTATACTTACCATTGGGTGGGGTTGATAGAAAGCCCACAGATATGGAAGATGAAGAATGGGAAGTTCTTGATAGAAAGGCTCTTGGATCTATAAGATTGAGTCTGGGATCTTCTATGATTTCTAACTTGTCATAGGCAAAGACAATGGTAGAGTTGATGGACACTTTAGCAAATTTATATGAAAAGCCCTCAGCTTCAAATAAGGTATATCTTATGAAGCAGTTATTTAATTTGCAAATGCAAGAAGTTGGATCTATATCTAATCATCTTAATGATTTCCATGGAATTATAAATCAATTAAATTTAGTCAAAATAGTTTTTGATGATGAAATTAAAGCTATTTTAATTTTATGCTCTTTGCCTGAAAGTTAGCATAGTTTAGTAATGGCAGTTAGTAATACTGCATCTACTACAAATATTTTGAAAGTAGATGATGTTGTTAGTGTAATCCTGAATGAAGAGACTTGCAGGAAAAGCACAGGTGAATCATCAGGTAATGCTTTAAGTATTGAAAGCAGGGGGAGGAAAAAAGAGAAGGGCAAGCATGGGAGATCAAGGTCTAAGTCAAATATGAGCAATAGATCCAAATCCAAAAATGGAAAAAGAAAGATAACTTGCTAGAATTGTGGAAAGAGAGGACATGCAAAGAAAGATTGCTGGTTGAAGGTTAATGAAGAGAATCAGCATGAAGGTAATGAAGAAGCAAAAGTTGTAGGTATTGTTGCACAAGATGCTCTTTCACTTTCTTTGCATAATAAAATAGAATCTTGGGTTTTAGATTCTGGGGCCTCTTTCCATGCTACCCCAAATAGAGAATTTTTCAATGATTATATCTAGGGAGATTTTGGAAAAGTTTATTTAGGGGATGATGAGCCTTGTAAAATTGTTGGCAAAGGAAAAGTGCAACTAAAATTGTAGAATGGAAACACATGGGTGTTGAAAGATGTCATGCATGTCCCAGCCCTAAAGCAGAATCTGATTTCTATAGGAAAGTTGGGTGATGAGGGTTGTACAATAACTCTCACAGCTGAATCTTGGAAGGTTACCAAGGGAGCACTTGTATTAGTCATAGGTAAGAGAGTAGGTACTCTCTATTTATGTAATTGTATTACTGATTATTCTCCTTCTGTATTATCTACTTCAGATGTGGATGCAAAGTTGTGGCACCAAAGGCTTGGCCACATGAGTGAGAAGGGAATGACAATTCTTAAGTCAAAAGGTAAGCTTTCAGATTTGAAAAGCATAGATCTAGATTTCTGTGAGCATTGTGTTTTTGGAAAATATAAGAGAGTAGGTTTTGTTAAAACTGGGTCAATAAAGAGGAAGCACAAGTTAGAGCTTGTTCACACAGACATGTGGGGACCAGCTCAGGTAGCTTCCATTAGAGGATCATAGTATTATGTTACTTTCATTGATGATGCTACAAGAAAGGTATGGGTTTACTACATAAAGAATAAATCTGATGTTTTTGACACTTTTAAGATTTAGAAAGCTTTAGTTGAGAATGAAATAGGCAAGAGATTGAAGTGCCTTAGATCTGACAATGGTGGTGAGTACTATAGCAATAAGTTCAGAAGTTACTGTTATATGAATGGAATGCGCAGGTAAAGGATGGTTCCAAGGACACCTCAGCAAAAATGGAGTTGTTGAAAGGATGAACAAAACAATATTGGAGCGTGCACAGAGTATGAGGTTGCATGCTGGTTTGCCCTTATAGTTTTGGGTAGAAGCTGTAGATACTATAGTTTACATGATTAACAGAGGACCCTCTACAGCTCTAGATGGTGGAATTCTAGAAGAGGCATGGACAGGTAAAAAGGTAGAATCTCTCATTTCTCAAAGTTTTTGGTTGTGAAGCCTTTGTGCACATTGATAAGGAAAATAAAAAGAAGCTGGATGCTAAGTCTATGAGGTGCACATTTATTGGTTATGGCTCTAATGATTTCAAATTATGGTTTCAGAATCTAGGAACTAATAAAATAATTAGGAGCCATGATGTTGTTTTTCAATGAAAAAGTGATGTATAGTGATCAGCGCAAGAAGCTAAATCAATATGAGTAGAGCAATGGAGATTTGGATGAGGTAACGGTCCAAAATGAGCTCATAGGATAGAATTATCACAGACAAGAAAACATAGAGACTAACATCGGTCAAGAAAGAATCGACATCAGCAATACAAGAACCGATGTCAGTCAGATAGTGACCGACATCAGTCAGGAAGGAACCAAGGTTGGTCATGTGGAACCAAACGCCAGTCAGTTTACAGGCCTAGAGGTGACTGAGGTCGATCACTATCATAAAATTTGGGCAGACAGTAAGCAAAAAAATGAGTCTCAGACGCCCATCAGGAGGTCAGAAAGGGTAAGTAAAACCTCCAATTCGATATTCCCCTTCATTATTCTATTTATTGCTCACTAATAGTGGAGAACCAGAGAGTTTTGATGAAGCAATACAGGTGGAATCCAAGAATCAGTGGGAGCTAGGCATGAATGAGGAGATTGATTCCTTGAAAGAGAACCAAACATGGGATTTTGGTTGAGTTGCCAGCAAGAAAGAAGACACTAAAGAACAGATGGATCTATAGATTGAAGGAAGGTGAGAATGGACAGATGAGATATAAGGCCAGGTTGGTAGTGAAAGGATTTGCACAAAAACTAGGTATTGATTTTGGTGAGATTTTTTCTCCAGTAGTTAAAAATGACTTCTATTCAGACTTTATTGTCTTTAGTTGCTATTGAGGATTTGCATCTTGAGCAGCTTGATGTTAAGACAACGTTTCTTCATGGAGATTTGGATGAAGAAATATATATGGATCAGCTGGAAGGATTTGAGGTCAAAGGTAAGGAGAAACTTGTGTGCAGATTGAAGAAAAGCTTGTATGGTCTCAATCAAGCTCTTAGACAATGGTATTTGAAATTTGACAGGTTTATGACTGAGCATGGATACAATAGATCTCAATCTGACCATTGTGTGTATTTTAAGAGATTAGATAATGGTAGATATATTATTTTATTGTTTTATGTAGATGATATGTTGGTTGCAGGATCACACATGCAAGATATCTCTAAGCTTAAGGTGAAATTAGCTCACACATTTTGCCATGAAGGATTTGGGAATAGCAAAGAAAATCCTTGGCATGAATATTAAGAGAGACAGGAAAAATCACAGGTTGATTTTGTCTCAAGAGGATTATGTGAACAAGGTGTTGGAGAGGTTCAATATGCAGGATGCAAAACTGGTAAGTACACCTATGGCTAGACACTTTAAGTTGAGTAAAGAACACTGTCCTAATTCACATGATGAGGTAGAGTACATGAGTAGAGTTCCATATGCTTTCATAGTTGGGAGCTTAATGTATGCAATGGTATGTACTAGACCGGATATTGCCCAAGCAGTGGGAGTTGTTAGTAAGTATATGGCCAATCCAGGGAAGGAGCACTGGAAAGCAGTCCAATGGATTCTTAGATATTTGAGAGGGACCAGCAGTAGGAATTTGTGCTATGGTGGGTCAAAAACTTCTCTACATGGTTATGAAGATTCGGATATGGTAGGTGATTTAGATGGTAGGAGAAGCACCACAAGATATGTTTTCATTGTTGGTGGAACAACGGTTAGCTGGATTTCAAAGTTGCAGAAGGTTGTTGCCTTGTCAACTACAAAAGCATAATACATTGCAGTCACAGAGGCTAGCAAAGAGATGATATGGATGACACAGTTCATGGAAGAGCTAAGAAAGGAGCACGAGAGTTGTAGACTATATAGTGATAGTCAAAGTGTAATTCATTTGGCAAAGAATTCAGCCTTTCATTCAAGAACCAAACATATGCAGCTTAGGTACCACTTCATAAGACAGGTATTGGAGGATGGTGAGTTGAAGCTGGAGAAGATCCATATAGATAAGAACCCTGCTGATATGTTAACAAAGTCGGTAACAAAGGAGAAGTTGAATCTTCATTCAACTTCTGTTGGTCTTCAAGATTGAGTTTGAAGATGTGAGAAGCTAGAAGATGTTGCTGTATAGGTACTGGTGCAGTTGTTTATCTCCAAGTGGGAGATTGTTAAGGTGTGGAGCTAAAAACTTCACGAGATGAGCGGATGCTGAAGTTGCTAGATTTACACAGTCGTTGATGATGGCAAGGAGTCGACTAGTAGCTATCGGTGTTAGTCATGTATTGGCTGACGTCGGTCACCTATGCGTCCAGAATCTATTTTCGTGGATAGAACAAAATGTTTGCATGATTAGTTTAGCTGTTAGTTGTAAGTCCACATCTCTATCTTTAGCAATACTATTTTGAGCCTTTGATTAGGAGGTGTATCTAATGGTTGATATTGCATTGCTCATGATCCCTAATTCTATATAATGGGATAGATCTTCATAGCTTGTATACTTGTGTAAAAG